>PVJI01008169.1:0-72786 GCA_004026765.1 Micronycteris hirsuta
TGTCCACAGAGGAGCTGGGTGCCCTACGCAGCTGGTTTCAGACACTGAGTTCTCAGGAGCCATGCCAGCGAGCTGCAGAGACTGTGTTGAAGCAGCAGGGTATCCTGGCTCTCCGGCCCTACCTCCAAAAGCAGCCCCAGCCCAGCCTCCTTGAAGGGAGGGCTGTCAGCAATGAGCCTGAGGTTTGGATCCTACTACAGCTGTCCCCACAGAGCCTTAGTGCCTGAGGGAGGGGTGTGGGGGGCCTTGGAGAGGGACTTTGAGCATGGCCACTACCCTTTTCAGTTGTTGGAGAGTTTCTTTGCTCTCTGGGTCCTCCTCACCTGGTGAGGGAGTCTATCCACTCTTCACAGGAGGAGGAGCTGGTCACCCTGTCTGAGGAGGAGATCGCCATGGCTGTAACCGCTTGGGAGAAGGGCCTGGGAAGCTTGCCTCCCCTTCGGCCAAAGCAGAATCCAGTGTGAGTAGGCACGGATGAGTGGGGCTTGGTTTCTTAAGTGGAAGTTGTTGATAAAAGCAATGCCTGCCTGCCAGGTCCCTTATGCTGCTGGCCTCTGGTTTCCCATCTTCTCTTTTTTATTCTCTCTCTCTCTTTTTTAAATTTTATTCTCTCTGATTTATAATTTTGGACACTCTGTCCATCGGTCCCATCTGCATCCATGTTTTAGTTATTTACCTGGTGATAGCACCTAAGTCTGTTTTTCTAGTTCAGATCTCTACTCTGAACTCCAGAACCATTTGTCAGACCGTTTCCTGGAATCCTCCGCCTCCACAGGCATTGCAAACTCCGCGTGTCCAAAAGCAAACCAATTATCCTCCCTGTCAGCTTCACGCTCTCCTTTATTCACTTACTTTAGTGAATATCCGCCCATCTTCCACCTAAAAATCGAAGCCAGAAATCTTGGTGTCATCTCCACTCTTTTCTCATGCCCTCCTTCTGTGTCATTTATTCCAAGTCATTGATTCCAACTCCTTAGTAATCCTCGAGTCCATCCTTTCTCCTCCTCCTCCTCACAGCTCCTTCCTTACATCAGGCCTTGCCACCTCTTACCTTTCTTCCTGCCACCATGTACTTCGCACTGCCACCAGCAGGACTGCTTAAAGCTGTGCGTGTTATCTCACCCCCCTTTTAACATCCTACAGGTGGTTCCTTTGTTTAGTTCACAAGGCCTTTCAAGATATGGCATCTGCCTGAGGCTTCCTATTTATCACTCTCCCGGTACACTAAGACAATACACACACACACACACACACACACACACACACACACTCTTTTCCATCAAAATGAAATATTTGTAGTTCTGAGATTATTGTCATTCAATAAAGATTTGAGTGTCACTCCTTGCTAGGCCCTACATGTTCAATTTACAGAAGGAGACAAAACAGACAAGACCTCTGCTGTCAAGGAATTTTTTTTTAGAGAGAGAGGGTAAGGAAGGAAGAAAGGGAAAGAAACATCAATCAGGTGCCTCTCACATACCCCCAACCCAGGACTTGGCCTGCAACCCAGGCATGTGCCCTGACCAGGAATTGAACCGGTGACCTTTCAGATTGCAGGTGGGTGCTGAACCGACTGATCTACACCAGCCAGGGGTGTCATAGAACTTTGAGTTTAGAAATGTAGATAGATATTTTAAAAACTCACAAATGGCCCTGGCTGCTGTGGCTCAGTGGATTGAGCACCGGCCTGTGAACCAAAGGGTCACTGGTTCAATTCCCAGTCAGGGCACATGGCTGGGTTGCAGGCTAGGTCCCCAGAAGGGAGTGTGTGAGAGGCAACCCACACATCGATGTTTCTCTCCCTCTCTTTCTCCCTCTCTTCCCCTCTTTCTAAAAATAAATAAATAAAATCCTTTTTATCTTTTTTTTTTAAGATTTTGTTTATTTATTTTCAGAGAGAGGAGAAGGGAGAGAGAAAGAGCAATGTATGGTTGCCTCTCACATGGCCCTCACCGGGGACCTGGCCCGCAACCCAGGCATGTGCCCCGACTGGGAATCGAACCAGGACCCTCTGGTTCCCAGCCCGCGCTCAATCCACTGAGCTACACCAGCCGGGCTAAATAAAATCCTTTTTAAAAAAAATAAATAAAAAATAAAAACTCACATACGTATAATTACAAGTTTTAGTAAGTCATATGAAGGAAAAGAACAGGATGCTATGAGAATAAATAATAGGAGATTAACCTACATGCCTCTCTAAAAATTGATGTTTCAGCTAAGACTTGCAAGATGAGTAGGAGTTAGCCAGGCAGGGGTAAGTCCTGAGGAACAAAAGAGTTTAGCTCTCTCTTTTTTTTTTTTTCCTGTTCTTTTAAAAAAAATTTTATTGCCCTGGCTGGTGTGGTTCAGTGGATTGAGCACGGGCCTGTGAGCCATGGGGTTGCTGGTTCGATTCCCAGTCAGGGCATCTGCCTGGGTTGCAAGCCAGGTCCTCAGTAGGGGGCACACAAGAGGCAACCACACATTGGTGTTTCTCTCCCTCTCTTTCTTCTTCCCTTCCCCCTCTATCTATAAATAAATAAAATCTTAAAAAAATTTTTTTTATTGATGAGAGAGAGAAAGAAAATCGGAAGGCAGAAACATTGATTTGTTCCACTTATATATGCATTCATTGGTTTATTCTTGTATGTGCCCTGACCAAGGATCAAACCTACAACCTTGGCTTATCGGGATGATGCTCTAACCAACTGAGCTACACAGCCAGGGCAGAATTTGGCCCTTTTCAAGAATTGCTAAAAGGACAGTGGCTAGAGGCTAGATAGTCAAGGGACAGGTGGATCAAGATGAGTTTTGAGAGGAAGGCAGGCCGACATCGTACCATATTCTCACCTCGGCATCTTTGCACATGCTATTCCCTCTCCCTTCAGTGTCTCTGTCTTACCAACTGGTGTACGGTCATTCCTTGAGTGACTAATTTTATAATTTCCTTCTTTTTTAAAGATTTTATTTACTTATTTTTAGAGAGGTGAATGAGGGAGAAGGAGGGAGAGAAACATCAATGTGTGGTTGCCTCTCACATGCCCCCCACTGGGCACCTGGCCCACAACCCAGGCATGTGCCCTGACTGGGAATCGAACCGGTGACCCTTTAGTTGACAGGTGGGCACTCAGTCCACTGAACCACACCAGCCAGGGCTCATTTCCTTCTTCACAGAGCTTGAGTGCTTTATTTTCTCAGAGCTCCCATTGTCAAAGTATGTTGTAATGATCTCTTTTCATGACTGTGTCCTCTAATCTATCAGTTTATTAAAGGTAGAAGCCATGTCTCTTTACTGTTATATGGCCCAGTTTCTGACACAGGGCCAGGAGTTCAGTAGGTACTGATAAAATTTGAATAAATTAATGATGAAAGCCTGTCCTTTGTTCATTTGCTCATATTGAGTATTTCTTCAGTACCCACTGTGGATTCATTTTTTTACCAGCACTTTGGAGGTAATAAAGAATAGGAGATGGACTTTTTCAGGTGTTTATACAGGCTAACGTGCTTTCACGCATATGTAGAAAAGGAGACAATTGGCATTAAAGACCCTCTAGCCAAACCAAACTATGTTCTGTGCTTTTCCTTCTGACCAAAAGACATTCCCAGTGCACTGATCAGGAAAATTCCTGCCCATTCTTGAGGCCCAACTCAAGTAATTCTGCCTCTGTGAAGTCTCTTAATCTTAGGCTGGAGTTTGTGCTCGCCTTCCTTTGAATTCCTTTGGCACTTTGTACCTCTCATTGCACTGATTCCAGGCAGCAGTTACAGAATAGACTGTAACCCCCTAGAGCGCAGAACCCTGGGCATAGCTTTCTGCCGGCCGCAGTCGCAAGCACACCCATAATTAGGGAGAAGTTACAGGGGACATAGTCAAAGGAACACTTAGTATGCTGTCAAGTGCTCAGCGGCTTGGGACACAAGGATGAAGTGTGTGGAAGGCCAGCCATCAGTGAAGGAAGGGTTTCCTGAAGGAGCTGATTTCGAAACTGAATTTCAGTGTCCAGTGACTATAGGTTGAGAATGGTTGGAAAGATAAAAGAGGGCCCCGAAGAGGTGTCAGGGCTCGGGTGGGGTGGACACATGATGTGTGCAGCTGAGCTGTTGAGGAGGATGAACCCTACAGAGAACAGTGGGATGAGTGGCTTCAGGCAGCGAGGTGAGTGACGTGACTAGGCATGATCCTGGAAAAGTGGGGAGGAGAGGGTGATTGTGAAGTGGGAGCTGGTGTCTGCTGCTTTGAGTCAGGCCATGAGAAATGACTGATGTAAGTTAGAGGAATCGGGTGACGAGCTGTAAGGATTTCAGGTAGTGACTAGAGAGAATATTAACGTAGCATCTGGGAAGAAGGGAAGAGGTCAGCACTGGGGAAGTTCTTGGGTGGCATCGGTGTCTGGGAGTAGTGAGTGATGGTGATTGGACAGAGCCTTGGGAGAGTTTTGTCAGTACCCAGGAAGTTGGAGCCTGAGAATGAGCTAATGGAAAAGAAACAGTCTCGAGGATAAAGTGGTCCAGGAGTCCGTGTTGGAGTGTGGCTCTTTCAGGGAAGTACATGAGGCTGCTCACTGTGGGCAGGTCCTGTATTCCTACTCTAGGGGATCATGGGGCTTTTGGGGAAGATGATGGTCCCGTGGGCTCATTTGAGGAAAGACTTCAAATATACATGACCCAAGACAATAGACTAGATCTGTGTCTGGGTATCCGGTGCACTTTGGGTCCCTCTTGACCCTCACATCTCCCCCATGGACTGTTCTCTTCTTCCTTACCAGGTTGCCTGTGGCTGGGGAAAGGAATGTGCTCATCACCAGCGCCCTTCCTTATGTCAACAACGTCCCCCACCTTGGAAACATCATTGGTTGCGTGCTCAGTGCTGATGTCTTTGCCAGGTGGAGCCAAGTGCTGTGCGGGAGACCTGAGGGAGCAGCGGGCCCCGAGGAATAGGATACCTCAAGGGTGCAGGCTGGAGGGGTCCTGGGGACATGGGGAGGGGCTGAGGTGCCCCCCCCACCACACACACACACCACCCCCATATTCTCTTCCAGGTATTCCCGCCTCCGCCAGTGGAACACCCTCTATGTGTGCGGGACAGATGAATATGGTACAGCAACAGAGACCAAGGCTATGGAGGAGGGCCTCACCCCCCAGGAGATCTGCGACAAGTACCATGTCATCCACGCTGACATTTACCGCTGGTTTAATATCTCCTTTGATATTTTCGGTCGTACCACCACTCCACAGCAGACTGAGTAGGTTTTCCCTAATCAAGCAGAAATGGAGGGTGAAGGCTGGGGCTAGGACTAGGGCTGGGGACCGTGAGGGTATCCTGCGGACAGAGGAACCAAGGTGGCAGTCTAGGTACTCCCCCTCTTAAACTTAGGGTATGAAATTGCCCTGGAATGTATTCCCTGCAATATTAAGGGGACTCGATGTGTACAGGGGCCTGAGTAGGGGCTGAAGGAGCCGCTGAGGGAGGGAGAAGTCAGGGTATAGGCTCACGGGAAGTAGGCAGTCCCTCTCCCACCTCCCTTCTCCTCCCCGGTGCCAGAGTCTGAAGGCATTCCTTCCCACTCCCGTGTGTATGTATAGCAAATATGCTCTTTTTTCTTTTGCTTCATATGCATCCTGATAAAACCTCTACATAGTGGGCAGGCTTTCAGCTAATAGTGCTGCATGGCTTAATAGTTGGACTGATTTAATTTTAATTTTTAGGACATAGTAAAATTATACAACAGCACAGTCCTATACTTTTGGAGATTTTTGTTAATGAAGACTACAGAACAGACAGTTTGTATTTGAAAAAGAAATTCTAAAGTGTCAAGGGAAGAGATTGGATGAGGAGTTGGAGAATGTGTGTGAGGGGCCCGGGGTCATGCTCCCTAAAGATGACGAGACGGCCTTTGCCTCGGAGGGCGTGCTGCCTGATTTCTTTGGCGTGTGGACTAAATGAGTTTGGGTCCCAGGTGGAGTAGCAGTGAAGAGGGGTGGACCACTTCCTCTGGCTTCTCTGACCTGTCCCTCCCCTGTCCCTTGCTCACCTCACCAGAATCACCCAGGACATCTTCCAACGGTTGTGGAACCGAGGTTTTGTGCTGCAAGACACTGTGGAGCAACTGCGGTGTGAGCGTTGTGCCCGCTTCCTGGCCGACCGCTTTGTGGAGGGCGTGTGTCCCTTCTGTGGCTATGAGGAGGCCCGGGGTGACCAGTGTGACAAATGTGGCAAACTCATCAATGCCATTGAGCTCAAGGTGAAAGGAGGGTCTCATGGGAGCCCAGAAGGAGACAGTCTCTATTTTTTTTTAAAGATTTTCTTTATTTGCCTGGCTGGTGTAGCTCAGTGGATTGAGTGCGGGCTGGGAACCAGATGGTCCCGGTTCGATTCCTGGTCAGGGCACATGCCTGGGTTGCGGGCCAGGTCCCCTGTGAGGGCCATGTGAGAGGCAACCATACATTGCTGTTTCTCTCCCTCTCTGTCTCTCTCCCATCTCCTCTCTAAAAAATAAATAAATAAAATCTTTAAAAAAAAAAAAAAAGATTTTCTTTATTTATTTTTTAGGGTTAGATTTTATTTAGTTTTTAGAGAGGGGTAAGAGAGGAAGAAAGAGAGGGAGAAAAATATTGATGTGAGAGAGAAACATCAGTCAGTGGCCTCCCGTAGGTACCCTGAATGGGGACCAAACCTGCAAACCTGGCACGTGCCCTGACTAGGAATCCAATGGGTGACCTTTTGCTTTGTGGGACAATGCCCAACCTACTGAGCCATACCCATCAGGGTGATGATCTCTATTCTTTTTTTTTTTTTTTTTTTTTTTTTTTTTTTTTTTTTTTTTTTTTTTTTTTTTTTTAGTTTTTTAAAGATTTTATTTATCCATCTTTAGACAGAAGGGAAGGGTGGGAGAAAGAGAGGGAGAGAAACATCAGTGTGTGGTTGCCTCTTGCACACCCAACACCGGGGACCTGGCCTGCAACCCAGGCATGTGCCTTCACTGGGACTCGAACTGGCAACCCTTGGGTTCACAGGCCAACACTCAATCTACTGAGCCACACAAGCCAGAGTGACAATCTATTCTTAAGGGACTCCCAATATTTTTCCATTCAGGGAGTTTTAGTATTCAAGACCTTTCACCAGTGGTTCTTCCTACTCCATCCATCTCCACAGCTCATCTTTCAGCTCACTGGACAACTATCAAATGAACATTTGCTAAGTGCTTAGCATTGTGCTAGGAATTGAGTTTACACTTCCCTACTTTTGTTTCTGGTTCAGACCACCTGGTCTACATTTGTTTAGTTCATTCTCGCTTCCATAAATACTGTCTCCTCTTCTACTCCATGTTTACTTATTTATTACTTTACTCATTCAACAATTTTTTTTTGAGCCCTTAGAGTAGGGTAGTCACAGTTCTAGGTGCTGAGGATGTAGCTGTGCACAAGACAGACTTATTCAGTGCGAGGAGGAGCCTAAAGACAAGAATTTAATTACAGAATACATTGCCAGGAAGACGTGTTAGAGAGTGACTTCTGGGGGCAAATTTAAGGCAGGTGATTAGGGAAAGCATCTCAAAGGAGGCAACATTTGGACTGAGAGTTTAACTGAAAAATGAGAAGGAGCAACCAAGGCAATGAGTGAAGAGTATTCCAAGCAGAAAGAAGGAAACGTAAAGGCTCGAAGCGGCAAGGAGCTCAGAAGCAGAATTGAGAAGGCCGGTGTAGTTGTAGCATAGTGAGTGACAGGGACAGCGGATTGTGACGAGGTCAGACTACCAGGGCCTAGTAAGCCACTGCAGGAGTTGCGTGGCAAGCTGCTTGGTAGAAAATGGATGGAGGGGGTGCCTGAAAGTGGGGAGGCCAGCTTGGAGGCTAGAGTGGTAGCTCCGGAATGGGATGATGTTGGCTTGGATTAGGTTGTAGCAGTAGAAATGGGAAAAAAATAAAGGACTTGAGACATGTGGAGGCAGAATCTAGAATTAGACACACTGTAATTCAGGGCAAGGGGGAGTCAAGAAAATGATGACATGTAAGCTTTTGGCTTGAGCAGCTTGGGTAGATGGCAGTACCACCTGTGAACATGAGCGTGATTGGATGAAGAATGGGCTTTCTGGTAGAATGTGTTTGAGTTTGTTAAATTTGAGATGCCTCTTAGACACTCTTAGACACCCAAGGAGAGGTTCGGTAGGCAGTTGGATATAGGCATGTGGAGTTCAGGAGAAGAGGTCCTAATACTTACAGTTTTTCACCTTCAAAAATCCCAATCAAAATTCACTTGGAAGCTTCCATTGATTAGCCCCACCTGACTGTTTGTCATCACCTTTCTGAGATTTTATACTCAATTTATAACATGAAAATAACTATTTCTTGACATTTTGCTTTGTATGGGTCTGCACTTTCTTGCCACGGAGAAAGCTGTATGTCTTCCCTTTTGTCATTCCTGCATTCCCTCACACAGTTGCGTGTAGTGTAGCGCCCAGAGAATGCTTCTTTTCTACCCTCTGGAGTGACAGGACAGAGACCCGAAACTCAGAGTAACAAATGTTCCGCTGTGGAGACCTGAGTCTCCCAAGTTCACAGAGGGCCCAGGCGGTTGAGTTGTCTGAGTGTGAGCATGACGCTAAGCTAGACGGCAGACTGGGGATTTCATCCCTCTGTGACTCCCCTTGCCCGACAGCTCCCCCTGACCTGTAGGCCTGATCCTGAGTGTCCCATCTTGGGTCACCTCTTCTCTTGAATTTCCCTTCACAGAAACCTCAGTGTAAAGTCTGCCGGTCATGCCCTGTGGTGAAATCCTCTCGGCACCTGTTTCTGGACTTGCCTAAGGTAAGTGGGCATTTCTCTCAACTTGGTCTGCATGGCCTCATGTAGCCCCTCTGCCTCAGCCACAAATCTATTCCAAATCACTCTCAAATGTTATAACTTCCATTTAAAAATTATACATTATACAAATACATAACGAATGGCATACAGTGAAAGGCCCAGGCCTGCTGAACCCCAGACTGCTTACCAGACGTGTTTACCGCCATTCATTTTCCTTTAAGTCTGTTCGGTAATACCATATGCATATGAATGAACTGTACATATATGTCCTCTTTACTCTGTTTACTAAAAGATTTTTTTTTTTAAGATTTTATTTATTTTAGAGAGGGGAAGGGAAGGAGAAAGAGAGGGAGAGAAACCTCAGTGTGTGGTTGCCTCTCACATGGCCCTCACTGGGGACCTGTTCTGCAACCCAGGCATGTGCCCTGACTGGGAATCGAACCGTCAACCCTTCGGTTTTCAGGCCAGCACTCAATCCACTGAGCCACACCAGTCAGAGCAATAAAAGATATTCTTGCATAATAACAGTACCATTAACAACTTCGAGAAATTTAACATCGATATAGTCATCTGACAACTTCGAGAAATTTAACATTGATATCGTCCAGATTCCAGTTTTGTCAGTTATTCCAATAATATAGCATTATTTTTTCTTCAGCACAGACACTAGCTCAGGATCATGTATTTTTTTTTAAACAGGAAAAAACCCAACATTTATTTATATTAAAAGTATATTTTATTGATTATGCTATTACAGTTGTCCCAATTTTTTTTCTCCTCTTTATTCCCCTCCGCCCTGCACAATCCCTCCCACCAGAAATCTCCCCCGCCCTTAGCTCATGTCCATGGTCGTACATGTAAGTTCTTTGGCTTCTAGATTTCCTATACTATTCTTAACCTTTCCCTGTCTATTTTGTACCTACCAGTTATGCTCCCTGTACCTTTTCTCCATTCTCCACCTTCCCTTACCTGCTGATAACCCTCCACGTGATCTCCATTTTTGTGATTCTGTTCTTGTTCTAGTTGTTTGCTTAGTTTGTTTTTGTTTTTGTTTTAGGTTCAGTTGTTGATAGTTGTGTGTTTGTTGTCATTTTACTATTCATATTTTTGATCATCTTCTTTTTCTTAGATAAGTCCCTATAACATTTCATATAGTAAGGGCTTGGTGATGACGAACTCCTTTAACTTGACCTTATCTGAGAGGCACTTTATCTGCCCTTCTATTCTAAATGATAGCTTTGCTGGGTGGAGTAATCTTGGATGTAGGTCCTTGCCTTTCATGACTGGGAATACTTCTTTCCAGACCCTTCTTGCCTGTAAGGTCTCTTTTGAGAAATAAGCTGACAATCTTATGGAAACTTCTTTGTAGGTAACCATCTCCTTTTCTCTTGCTGCTTTTAAGATTCTCTCCTTATCTTTCATCTTGGGTAATGTAATTATGATGTGCCTTGGTGTGCTTCCTTGGGTCGAACTTCTTTGGGACTCTCTGAGCTTCTTGGACTTCCTGAAAGTCTGTTTACTTTGCCAGATTAAGGAAGTTCTCCTTCATTATTTTTTCAAATAAGTTTTCAATTTCTTGCTCCTCCTCTTCTTCTGGCACCTCTGTGATTGGAACATTTAAAGTTGTCCCAGAGGTTCCTAAGCCTCTCCTCAGTTTTTTGAATTCTTGTTTCTGCATTCTGTTCTGGTTGAATGTTTATTTCTTCCTTATGCTCCAAATTGTTGATTTGCATCCCAGTTTCCTTCCCTTCACTGTTGGTTCCCTATATATTTTTCTTTATTTCACTTTGCATAGCCTTCACTTCTTCCTCTGTTTTTCGACCATACTCAACCAATTCTGTGAGCACCCTGATTACCAATGTTTTGAACTCTGCATCTGATAGGTTGGCTGTCTCTGTGGCTTAGTTCTATTTTTAGAGTTTTGATCTGTTCATTCATTCGGGCCATGTCTCTTTGTCTCCACTGCTGTTATGGATAAGGGGCGGAGCCTTCGGTATTCTCCAGGGTAGGGCAACACTCTTTGCTGTGTTGTGGCGCTGGTTGTCGGGGAGGGGTCAGAAAGGGAACAGTGCTGCTTGTTCTCAGCGGGCTCTCAGTCATTCCCCCCACTAGCCTAAAGCAAATTGGGCCCTTCTGATGCTGATTCCCATGTGGGTGGGTTGGTGTACTCTAGGACCCTGTAGGTCTCTTTAACAAACTCTTCTTTGAGACTGGGAGTTTCTCCTGCCCCCGTATTCATTTGCTCTTTCTTACGTTACACTTAAAATTTCAGAACTGCTTCACCCAGACCACTGCCAAAAAACCTACTAAAAAGAGTTTAGGGTTTGTTGGCAGTTGTGTTCCTTCCAGCAACTAAGGGCATATACTCAATAACATGTTCAAAATTGTCTTAGCTTAGTTTTCCTCACTTCAGTGTGGTTATGTTACTGAAATAGGTTAATAAGTTTGGTTAATTTGCTTTCGTTATTTTTCCTCTCATACTTGCTAATTTAATTCTGTGAACGTGTAGAAATCAATATGCTTATAAAAATCAAAATTATACAAAAAGCTATACTGAAAGAAGTGTCATACTCTTTCCCGTCCATGCCACCTGTTGTCCCATCGCCTGTAGGTGATCAGCCTTGTTTTCTGATTTATCCTTCGTGTATTTACTTTTGTAAAGATAAGCTTATATATGTTTGTGTATATATATGTATGTGTATATATGACGTGTATGTATATATGTTTTCCCCCTTCTTATACAAAATATAGCATATTGTATATCCTCTTTTGCATTTTGTCTTTCACCTAACAGTCTGTCCTGTAAATCGCGCCATATCGCTTCATAGAGATCATCCTTATTTGGTTGTTTTTTTCCTAAACAGCTGCATAGCACTACATTTGTGTAGGTTTCATAGTTTAACCGATTTTCTGTGTTCTCCATTTAGGTAGTTTGCAGTATAGCAGGGCCCTGAGTAACGTTCTTTTGTTCTGTGTTCTTTTGTTACAAGGTTGATGAGATGCTGTAGGAACTTAACTCTTGTTTATATCAATTAGCCTGTGGTAAAATTGGTTTCATTCTGTCATTTCATTGAAAGCTGCAGAACCTATTGACGTTAAGTGAGGACTTACTGTATTTTGCAGTTACAGATGATTTTGCAGTGAATAACCTTGTGCATATATTTTTTTGAATTGCTGGGTGTGTATCTTCAGGTTAAATTCCTTAAAAGTGATCACTTGCTGTGTCAAGAGTAAATGCACATGTAGTCAAATTTTCATCAATAGGTGTTGTTCCATTTTTGCATTCCCACTAGCAATCTAAGTGTGTCTGTTTTTTTTTTTTTTTTTAAGATTTTATTTATTTATTTTTAGACAGAAGGGAATGGAGGAAGAAAGAGAGGGAGAGAAACATCAATGTGTGGTTGCCTCTCACATAGCCGCCAGTGGGGACCCGGCCTGCAACCCAGGCATGTGCCCTGACTGGGAATGGAAGTCATGACCTTTTGGTTCACAGGCTGGCATTCAATCCACTGAGCCACACCAGATAGGGCTACCTTATTCTTTTTAATGGCCTTATAAGAATTTTATTGTATTGATGCACTAGAGTTCTTTTTACTCTACTGAACCATGGAAATTAGTTTCAAATTTTTATCGTGATGAATAGTGCACTTCTTTATATACACTCTTGTGTGAATATGTCTGTTGAAAAATTCCTAGAAGTGGAACTGCTGTGTCAAAGTCATGAGTCTTTTAATTTTTATATATTGCCAGACTACTCCAGAAAGGTTTTACATATTTATTGTTACACAAAGTGTGTGTGAGACTTTTCTAGAGTAGCCCTTTATCTCCACCATTTCAGCTGGAAGACCAGCTCGAGGAGTGGTTGGGGAAGACACTGCCTGGCAGTGACTGGACACCCAATGCCCGGTTTATCATTCGTTCTTGGCTTCGGGATGGCCTCAAGCCACGCTGCATAACCCGAGATCTCAAATGGGGAACTCCTGTACCCTTAGAAGGTTATGAGGATAAGGTAAGAATCCCATGCTTTGCTCACATCTTATATTATTCAGCCTTGGAGTTGAGACCCTGGGCTAGCAGAATGCACTGTTGACTATGTCTTGTTTCATTCTGAGACTTTGGGTTGGTGAGGTTTTCCCAGTTTTTTAAAATTAAGTTTATTGGGGTTATATAAGTCGATAAAATTATATAGGTTTCAAGTGTGTTTCTAATGCCTTTTTTTTTTTTTTAAGATTTTATTTATTTATTTTTACACGGAAGGGAATGGAGGGAGAAAGAGGTAGGGAGAAACATCAATGTGTGGTTGCATCTCACGTGGCCCCCCTGGGGACCTGGCCTGCAACCCAGGCATGTGCCCTGACTGGGAATCGAACCGGCGATCCTTTGGTTTGCAGCCTGCGCTCAATCCACTGAGCTACACCAACCAGGGCGTCTAATGCTTTTTTAATCCTACTATGTCTCTCTCCTCTTGACCATTTAGGTATTCTATGTCTGGTTTGATGCCACTTTTGGATACCTGTCCATCACTGCCAACTACACGGACCAATGGGAGAGATGGTGGAAGAACCCAGAGCAAGTAAGCAGCTCTTGGTTAGCCTGTCTATGGGGACGGTGCATGCATGTGTGTGTGGTGGAGGGGAGGTGCTGTTAGGGTTGGGTATCTGATCTTTCTTTGGTCTCAAAAGCTCTCCTTCCAACTATGTTCTATAGGTGAACCTCTATCAGTTCATGGCCAAAGACAATGTTCCCTTCCACGGCTTAGTCTTTCCTTGTTCAGCCCTAGGAGCTGAGGACAACTATACGCTGGTCAGCCATCTCATTGCTACAGGTACCTTGGAAGACTGGACTAGGCATATTCCTAGGGAATGAGGGCTGAGGCAGTATTTGGGAGATTTTGGAAAGGTGCTAGGTCTTGCATTAGGAGTTGAGATGAGATAGGAAATAACTTAAACATGAGAACTCAACCCAGAAGAAAACAATAACCTGAAGAAAGTAAGGGTCCAAGGCTAAAACTTTGTAACGGGTAGAAGCAAAGTGGGAAAAGGCCAGAATGGAAAGGCAAGATCTCCCAAAGTTCTCTATAGGCCTGCTACTCAAGAAGTGTTGCTGGACACTCACAGTCAAGTTCAAAGGAGAAGAAAGGAAAGTTATTAGGTCAGAGAGGCAAGGATGTGATTTGAGCAGATGGTTCTCTTTCATTTTCTTTCTCTGTCCAGAGTATTTGAATTACGAGGATGGAAAATTCTCAAAGAGCCGGGGTGTAGGAGTATTTGGGGACATGGCCCAGGACACAGGGATCCCTGCTGACATCTGGCGCTTCTATCTGCTATACATTCGGCCTGAGGGCCAGGACAGTGCCTTCTCATGGACAGATATGTTACTAAAGAATAATTCTGAGCTGCTTAACAACCTAGGCAACTTCATCAATAGGTAGGACTTGGTGAGGGATCATTCAGCAGATGAGCTGGGGTGGGGCTAACTTTGCTCCATGAAGTTGGAGAGATGGGAATGCCTAGATGCCTAGTGAATGGGCAGGAGGCTGGGAAGGATGGGTAGGACCATGTGGAAAGTGGATTTCTACCAGTTAAGACTTGCTCCTAGAACACGGGAGGCTATGTATGCTTGGGAGAAGTTGGTTGTAGAGATGCGATTTAGCAAAGTTGGTCACAAAGTTTTGCAAGTTGTTCTCTTTTTAATGTTCTGTGTAGAATTAGAATTGTGTTCTCGCAAAAAAAGTTCACTTGCAGACTGCTGAAAAGTTTGGCTGAAGAAAGGTTTTATTTTAGTGTAGGAGTAGGAGGCTTATGCTATATTCTTTGGAATTGTTGTTACTTTAGCTCACATTTCATTTTTGTCCCTACATTAGCTACTCTGTGATCTAAAGAAATATCCCTGCCCTGGCTGGTGCGGCTCAATGGACTGAGTGCTGGCCTGGGAACCAAAGGGTTGCCAGTTCATTTCCCAGTTAGGGCACATGCCTGGGTTGCAGGCTAGATCCCGAGTAGGGGGCACGTGAGAGGCAATCACACATTGATGTTTCTCTCTCTAAAAATAAATAAATAAAATCTTTAAAAATAAAAAAGAAATATCCTTCATGGCTACCTACCCTTTCAAGTTTGGTCATTAACTGCATTTAACAGATAGTCCCTACTAGAGTATTTGACGGCAATTTACATATATTTCAACTTGATCATTCTGAGTGTTGATTTTTAAAAAATAAAATGGTTGCTTAACTGTATCAGGTTTCTTTAAACAAGGGATATCTTGATGTGAAATGTCTGTTATGTTTATGTACAGAGCCACATTCTTAGGGGAGAGAATGAGAAATTACTTGGTTAGGCTTTGCCTTGCAGCTTGAGGGAGCCAGGAGGTATCAGTTCTGAGAGAATGTGGAATTATGAAAATCAGGTCACATTTCTCTGAGGAGACTGGAAAATAACTCCTCTTTAACTCTCCTCCTCCTTCCCTACTCCTATCAAGAGCTGGGATGTTTGTTTCTAAGTTTTTTGGGGGTTATGTGCCTGAGATGGTGCTTACCTCTGATGATCAGCGCCTGCTAGCCCATGTCACCCTGGAGCTCCAGAACTATCACCAGCTGCTAGAGAAGGTTCGGTAAGTAACCCACGTCCATTTCATCTCAGTGATCTGCTGGCATGTTGGGAGCGCCATCCTGGTCCCTCCGGGACTTTACACCTTGGCCCACCTCCCCTCTTCCCAGGATCCGGGATGCCTTACGCAGTATCCTTACCATCTCTCGTCATGGCAACCAGTACATTCAGGTGAATGAACCCTGGAAGCGGATTAAAGGCAGCGAGGCTGACAGGTAAGTAAGGAGGTAGGATTGGCCACATGGATCAAGTATCTGGTAGACTGTGTCCTCTTGGAGGTCTTGACTAGTGTCTCTTTTTCCCTAGGCAGCGGGCAGGGACAGTGACAGGCTTGGCAGTGAATATAGCTGCTCTGCTGTCCATCATGCTCCAGCCTTACATGCCCACAGTTAGCTCTACTATCGCGGCCCAGCTGCAGCTCCCACCTGCTGCCTGCAGTGTCCTGCCCACGGACTTCCTGTGCACTTTACCAGCAGGACATCAGATTGGCACAGTAGGTCTCTGAGGATCACAAGAGCCAGTCTCTCCTAAAATTCCTACATTTGCCGTGCTGCCTTTGGGGAGCGTGAGAACTTACTTTAGGCATGGGACTCTCGCAGCTATTCTCTGCAACCCTTTGCACCCATCCCCATTCTGCAGTGAGGCTTGTTTCTGGTATATTGACTCACAAGCCCAGTGTTTTCGGTTGCCCATACTTCCTCATTGTCCTTCATGCCAGAACCAAGGAGCTGGCACATGTAACTGATATACGGATGTTTGAAGTGACACCATGGTCCCCTGGTCTCCATAATGCTAACAGGCAGTGCATCAACCTAGCATCATTATTTAAGTCTTGAACTCTATTAATGCTCTGGGTTTTCATAGCAACTGTCAGGGTTTTTTCTGGATTCTTTACTGAAATCAGCAGATATTTGTTCAGTATTACACTCACAGTCCTTCTAAAGATTTAGAGTCCCTGAATGTCAGTGATTGGGGTTGGAGAGGCCCTCTGTATAGTCTGGTAGAGTTTATACCTAATCAGTGAATGATTCTGGAACTTTGTTTTATAGGTCAGCCCCTTGTTCCAAAAACTGGAAAATGACCAGGTTGAAAGTTTGAGGCAACGCTTCGGTGGGGGCCAGGTGAGAAAGCCAGGCTGTGCTCTCAGCCAGCAACAGCCACTGTCATCTCCTTGGTGTCCCTAAGTAGCCCTCACTTTTCACTCCTTCCATCTTTTGGGCCTCTACTTCCTCATTTACAGTTTTTCTTTCCTGTCTTAGATGGAAGAGTCCTTGGCATTAAAGGTAATCACTTTCCCTGAGATGTTACATAAAACTTGAGGTCAAGGGATATTTGTGGCAGCAGGTGATAAATCTGTTGTTGTTTTCCAGGCAAAAGTGTTCCCCAAGCCAGCAGCTGTAGAGACTGTGACAACAGCTGGACCACTGCAGATACAAGAGCTGATGGATGAAGTGACAAAACAGGTATGACGCTTGAACCCTGTGGGTGAGACTAGGAAACTGGAACCCTACACAGGTCCTTTCTGGTCTCACTGTTGTTATTCCCTCGCCCCCTCCCTCTTTTAGGGCA
The DNA here is from genome assembly GCA_004026765.1 of Micronycteris hirsuta. Lineage (NCBI taxonomy): Eukaryota > Metazoa > Chordata > Mammalia > Chiroptera > Phyllostomidae > Micronycteris > Micronycteris hirsuta. The sequence goes on from PVJI01008169.1 coordinate 16,956, forward strand.
ACATTGTCCGAGAACTGAAAGCACAAAAGGCAGACAAGAACCAGGTTGCTGCAGAGGTGGCTAAACTCTTGGATCTGAAGAAGCAGTTGGCTCTAGCTGAGGGGAAACCCCTTGAAACCCCTAAAGGCAAGAAGAAAAAGTGAAAGTGAGAACTTGGCTCATAGAGTCACTTTAATGGATACGGACAGTAATAAATAAATGTACAATTTCTATATACACGCTGAGACCCTTTCTTGTTGTCTACCCCGAGCTTTCCCCCTACTGTAGGTATGGGGTTGAGGGTCACATCACTGACACTGGTGAGAAGGTGGTTAGTAGCCATGTCTGGGAAAGGATGGTACAGGCCCAAGGGGGAAGTAACGGTCCCAAATGTTCATACTTGGTGCAGATTGACCATTCGGTCAATTAGAGCTCGGCGAGTCGCCTCCACTTCTCTGGTCAGGCGCTCGATTTCCTGCTTGAGCCGTCCATTCTCTTCAGCTAGCTGTGCCGCTTTCCTTTCGTTCTCCTGTTCTTTACCTTTCACGCGCTGCTTCCCAGCCCGGGCTGGGGGCTGACCACTTCGTTTCCGTTTCCTGGGTATTCCTTGGTCACCTTCTTCCTCCTCCTGAGCCAGGGAGCTCTGAGAAGAATCTGGGGAGCGAGGGCTCTGGGAGATGCCTGTGACTTCTGCTGGTCCTGGTTCCTCAGTCAGCCAAGCCAGAGAGGCAGGGTCAAGAGTGGTGAAGGTTTTTGATTCTTCCTTCAAGGGAAGGAGGAAAGGTATGCACTTTTAGTTGAGAAGAGAAGATCGACATCCCCCCTGGATTTAGGTGTAACATTCTCACCTCCTCATTTCCAGGGGGTAAGACGTAGGCACCCGCATTTTCATCTGAGGACAACACTTCCTGCAGGTCCTCATACCATGCTTCCAGTTCCCAGCTGGACAGTGTCCCGAGGGAGAAAGGCAAAGACTCGGCTGCCATCACTGCAGCTGTATCAGGCTCTGGAAAAGGATATACTCAGGATAGTCGGGATGGGAGGGTGAGGGATGGAACAAGCACCTCAAAGCAGTCAAACAGTCTGTACCACAGGTTGGCAAACTGGCTTGCTGCCTGTTTTGCAGTAAAGTTTTATCAGAACATGGCTACATCTATTGATTGACATATTTTTTTATGGCCACTTTTATGCTACAACACCAGAAACAAATAGTTGTGATGGAAACTGTGTGGCTCTCCATATCTAAGATATTTACTATCTGGCCCTTTAAAATTTACCACCCCCTGGTCTATACTAATATTCCTTCCTTGCTTTTGCCCTGCACTTGAAGCAGCAAGTGCCTGGATATACATTCTTATGGGATCCTGGTAAGTCATCTGCCCCAAGGAACTCCATTGGAGTTTCCAGGAGTAATTACTACTCCATTTGCGCTTCTTTCTCCTGTGTGGGAGTCCTACGGGTTAGTCTAACCTTGATGGGGATTGAAGTGGTAAGACAAACCAATTATCTTTGTTGGAGCCAATGTTTACTCAGAGGCAGCTTTCAATTAGGACATGCTCTAAGAATAGAGATTTGGTCCTTGTTACGGGGAAGGCCAGGTGGATGGACGTGGTCTGACAGCAAAAGCCTGCTAAGATTCAAACCCTCTTGCATCTTCTCTAGGTGTTTTCATAGCTTCTTAGGGTCCCAGTAAAGCGAGCCTAACCAGCATCTCTTAGGAGTTGGTTTTGGGAAAGGGTTGGTTAAGTTTACCTGCTTTCAGGTGTGGTGATATATGAAGATACACTTCCTTCTGGAACACTGTGGGGATCAAAGATATGTATGTTAGCCATTTTTGGAAGGGGGAGGAACAGGTTCCTTTCCTTCTATCTTCAGCCTCCTACTGATCCTTCCTGTCTTACAGGAAGTTAACAGTGGATAGTTAACAGTCCCTGTAGCCATTTCCGAGGACAGAGGAGAGCCTAATTTCCATTATTTTTAGCTACTGACATTTGTAGTCTGGATTACATAACAGGAAAGCCTTGGCCATTTCAGCTTTCTCTAAATTCAAGGCAGGCCTCAAACCTGCCAGGGTAAGGACTGCACTACAGGGAGGGGAAAAATCAAGTGACGTTTTCCTAATTCCATTCTCCCACTGACATCCCCCAGATGTACGTTCCCGGTACGGACCTCCAACTCCGTTATCTGTCTACTTGCCCTCTTCTCTGGGCGTCTCATAGGCATCTCAGACTTCTTATGGCCAAAAACAAAGTCCTAATCTTCCCCTTCCAAAGTTTCCCCCGTCTGGTAAATGACAAGTCTAGTTACTTCAGCCAAAAGCCTTGGTATCTTCATTGATTCCTCTCTCTTACACCTCACAATCCAATCCAAACCACCAGCAAAATCTCTTAACTCATTCCCCAGAAACCCAGAATCTAAATATTTCTCAACAATTCCACTATTATCAAGTTACTATCTCTTTTGGATGACTGCAGAAGGCCTCTTAGTTTCCGCTCTTGTCACCCCTCCCTGAGACTATTCACAACACAGCAGCTAAAGTGGGCCTTTTAAACTTAAGTCAGGTCCTGTCATTCTTCTGTTCAAAACCATCCAATGACTTCCAATTTCACACATATTAAAGGCTAACGTCCTGCGCTGGCTGGTGTGGCTCAGTGGATTGAGCATCGACCTGCGAACCAAAAGGTTTCCAGTTGGATTCCCAGTCACAGCACATGCTTGGGTTGCGGGCCAGGTCTCCAGTTGGGGAATGCAAGAGGCAAACAATAGATGTTTCTCTCCCTCTCTTTCTCCCTCCCTTTCCTTCTCTCTACAACATAAATAAAATCTTAAAAAAAAAAATTAAAAAAACGGCTAACATCTCTAAAATGTCTTAAAAGACCCTGCACAGTCTGCTCCTTCTCTGCCCGGGATTTCTCATTGACCACTCTCTCTTGCTCACCCTGGTCCAGCCAATGGCTTTCTGTTCCCTAAAGAGACTATGCACGCTCCCACCTCAGGACCTCTACTCTTGCTGTTCCTTCTCCTGTAAAACTCTTCCTTCCACACACCTGCATGGCTTACTGCTTCATCTCTTTTAGGTCTTTCATTTAATGGTCATCTCTGTGAAGGAATCCCTGATCACCCAATGTAAAACTGTAACCCCTACTCTAAGCATTCTCTACCCTTCCATTCATTAGTTTTCTCTATGGTACTTATCTCTTTACTGTATGCCTCTTTCCACAGAACTGTAAGCTCTGTGAGGGCATATATTTCTCCCCTCTTGTTCATGGATGTATCCTGGGCCCCAAACTGCACTTTGTAGGTGCTTGTTAGGAATGAATGGATAAATTCCCCCCAATTTCTCTTACAGGGAAGGGAGGGTGAAGCCCAGAGCAGAGCAGCAGCTGCCTATCCTTGGGGACTGTAGATGCAATATCTCCCCAAGTGTTTCTCTGCAGGACTGTCCTCCCTGGGGAAACTTTCTTGCCTTCCAGTGCCTGGAACGGAGCTTTCGTCAGCAGTGGAGCCCGAGGCCAGAGGCTGTACAGCCAAACGGGGGCTGGCCTGATGCAACGGTTACGCAGAGATAGTTGGAGACAGGACAGAGGAAAAGTGGCAAAGACCAATCTCAAGAGAAGGACAATACTCTGGGGAGACCCCAAATGACTTCTCACACTTAAGAAATTCAAGATGCTCTCTTGTGCAGGAGGCCCACGGACCTCAGGGATAAAGGAAAAAACCCATCTCCTTTCCCTGTCCATGGGTACCCGGTCTCCAAAAGGCTGTGTCATTCTCCTGAAGGTTCTGTCCACTGGTAGAGTTCAGCATGGCTGTCCTGTGTGGGGTTCACGAACCCCAGCTACGGTTGTAGCCATCCTGGCACTGAGACTCTGCCTCCGATACAGGATTGGGGGTGGGGCTGCTGGTGGCAAAGCCGAGGCAGCGGCCTAAACTGCGGTCCAACAGGCTTCTAGGGAGCGGGGGTGTGTCTTGCTGCTCCACCTCCCACCAGATAGGTCTAACGGGGCGGCCGGAGGTAAGCAACTGTAGAGAATATAATACAAATCCCAAGAGCAGCCGGGCCACTTCGCTCCAGGCAGGGGTGGGGTGACGCTATCGTCCGAAGGAAGTAGAGTCCATAACACCTCTCCCGAATAAAGGATTCTCGCCATCTCTCTCTCCGACCGTCGCTAACTTCATTATCATTATAGAGGGGGTGGTGCCACATCCTAAAGAGCGGATGCCCGACTTTGAGGGGACAATGTCGCGAAGATGGAAGGGTAAAAGGTAGATGGGCGATCAGTACTCACCTCTCTCCTCAGATTCCAGCTCTGACTTTGGCTCCGTCGCTGCCACCTGCTCATTTTCAACATTATATCCACTGTGCCTTAGACTCGAGCCTCTGACCCCGGTATTCCAGAGCAGTGATCTTTTAATAGGGCCTTGCCCTCCTCTCAGGGGAGGATCCAGAAGCCAACTAATCAGAAAGCGGCACGCCGGCGTTGGCCCCGCCTCATCCCTTACAACCGCCACTCAGGAGCCGCGCGGCACCGCCCCACCCCTCCCTCCTTCTTGGGGGTCGATGTCTTGTTGGACCCGGAAGTGGCTTTGGGTCACGAGGATCCGCAGAGGCGGTGAGTGAGTCATGCGCGCGCGCGGACGGGGAGAGCTGGAGGGGGGAGGGGAGGAAAGGGGGGCGGGGATGATGCAATGTTTGGCAACCAGCGTCTGCGCGCGCAAGCGCAGGGGACTACGAGGGTGGTGGGAGGCGCGCGGGGTGGGGGGTAGAGGAGAGAAGGCGGGGCAGCAGCTCCCAGCACCCAACGGCCCCAACGGCCATCAACCTTGGCTGCCTCATAGACTGACGAAAGAAACCTCACTGTACCTTGCCTACCTCAGGAGCTATTGGTCCGCCCCCTGGCATTAGCCCCCGTTTTACCTCCTCCATAAAGCTCCCGTTTTTTCTTGGCCCCTTCCCAGCTAATAATGGGCACAAAGTCTTGTAAACCTACCTGCTTTGAAAGTTTGCATCCATCCGTCAAGATTTTCTACACCTCGAGTCTTCTTAAAGGGGTCTCATCTTTTAGTCTCCTAACTACCTAAAATGGGACTGAGGTACTTGAATCCCTTTGGTAGTCATTTTCAGCTACTTTCAGAAGAGCGCCCTTCATTTTTATGAGCCCTTAGCATGCCAGAACTCAGGTTCTTTTCCTGAGTAGGCCTGATTCTGTTTCCCCACTCCCCTCATGTTGCTCTAGTGCCCTTCACCAAAGACCAAAACCCACCCTTTTCACTGAACCAGTAAAGTCCTGTGACTCTCTGATTTGAGATGGGCATAGGCCTGCCTCCTAGGTGTTTGGGCTACAGGAGAGCCTAGTTGCGTGCACTTTAGCGCATGTCGGCCTTGAGGTTGTCAGAAGAGGTCGCATTCTAGCTTCAGGTGCCCCTCACTTGCCCAGGAATCCCAGTCCAGCCACCTAATCTCTCTGTGCCTCACCGTTCTTGTTTGTAAATAAATGAGTTGTGAAGGTAAAAGGAGGGAACTATGAACCTTGAGGCAGCTTGAACAAAAGTGAAAGGCACCATGCAAAATGCAAAGTATTTTTCTTTTTAGGTAGAAAACAGAGGCCATGTGGTGGCCTGTTACAGATCCTGTCATATTTTCATGGGACAGCCAGAGTTTGTCTAAGTAGAAACTGTCAGAAGACTGGTGTAGCTGAATGGCTGGTATAGGTGGTGATCTGACAGTGACAGGTCCTTGGTCAGGCGTGCTCCATAGCTTCAGACCTCCACTTCCCCTGAGTAAATGGGGCTGGCAGTGGGTTGGACCAACTGCACTCTCCTGGTTCAAAGACATGACCAGATTGTCAGTGACAGGCAGAGGTCATGTGACTTGACCGGCCGAGGTCGTGTTGTGACAAGCTGACCTGGGGAGGTGGGTCAAGTCCCACCCAGCACAAAACTCGGGAAGCCTTTGGAGCAGGGCAGGGCAAGTCGCGACTTTCATCTTTGGGGGCTGGCCCCTCCCGGACCGGGCATTCCTGGCTCCCTCGACAGATTGTGGCTTTGGAAAGGTTCCTCCCTGGGGAGGGCTGGGATTGGCCACCAGTGGTCTGGGAAGAGAGTCAGATCCTTCCGCGGAGGGCAGGGCGGCTGGTGGGGGGGCCGCGTGGGGTGTTTGTTCTCTTGGGGATTAATGGGGAGTTGTGGGGGAGGGGTAGGCGCGCTCCCGCATGCGCACTGCGGCCCCTCCTGTTGGCTCGTCGTTGTCCGCTGGGCGGGGGCCCGACCCCGCCCCTCTCCCGTCCGGGCGGCGGCGGCGGCTGTGGCGGTGGCGGCGGCAGCGGCGGCGGCGACGGCGGCGGCGGCAGCAGCCTGCGCGGTGCCTTCTGGGAACGGAATCCCCAGGGCTGCCCCTGGCCCCCATGGCGCATGCGCGGGAGGCCGCTCGGTGATCCGCGGCGGCGGCGGCGGCGCTTCCTGCTAGGACCGGCTGGGGCCGTACCGGAGGCTCGGGCTCCACCGACCCTCCTCCCACTCCCTCCCACTCACCCTCTGGGCCGCGACTGCGCAGGGCGGGGCCGGCCGAACCATGGGCCGCGGTGAGTGCAGGGCCCGGCCCCCCCCACCCCGCCCCTCCCCCTCCCCTCCCTACCCTCTGTCCCCTTCGCGTCCTCTCGGCCCCCTTCCCTGGCCCCATCCCTACTCCCCCGCCCTCACCGGCCCCCACCGTTTCCCCCTCTTAACTGCTTGACTTTTGCCTTCTTCACCTCCCTCCCCTCAGTGCCTTGCCCACCCTCCGCCCGCCCTCTCCCCAAGTTCCTTCCTACTTCGTGCGCCTTCCCCTCCTCCCCAAGCTAAGGGAAGCAGTCTGGGTGACAGGGCGCCTTGTTATGAGAGGGAAAGTTTTGAAGCCGCCAGTGTGGGGGGGCAGCGATGGTGAGGTTGAGGAGGATACTTGCAGGTTTGAGGGGCAGCCCCATATATTAGAGGAGAATCCTTGTTGGAGTTAATTTGAAGTCTGTAGGATAAGAGGTGCTGAAACGCCTTGCCTTAGGCTTGGGGGAAAATCAGGAGCTTCTAAAGATCCTGGGACAAGAGCTGTGATTCCAGTTTTTCTTAAGAACACCCAAATGAACCAGATCAGCATGGGGGGGGCAGTTCTGTTGGTACCACCCAAGCTGGCAGTTAGGCAATGGCCTGGTGACCTGTGGGGCAATCTGTACGTTTTATATGATCTGCCTGCGTGTGTGTGTGTGCGGGGGGGACTGGAACAGCAGGGGCCAGACTCTCTGGGAAACTTCCTAGTGGCCTGGCATTAGGGGAATTTGCCCACACTCCTGGGTGAAGTCTTCTGTCCCAGGTGGGGCAAAAAGACCCTGTTCTTTATACATGTAGGGATTGAGTGGTGATGCCTTGGTCCTTGGAGGTTGAGGCTTTGACTCTCTGGTCCCTAAGGACTGCACGTGTAAAGGTTGGTTGTGGACTCAGCTAGCATATCCCCGAGATTTTTATGGGCATTTACTTCATTAAGGATCTTTCCCTTGAGAGTATCTTGAACTGTTGTGCTGTCCGGAGTTGGACAGATTCCTGACTGTCCCTTCTCTCCCCTGTCTTGCAGGTGTGGGCTAAGCCGGCGGCCCCGGCTTTAGACTGGACCCCACAATGTTTGCAGAGATGTTCAGGTAACCATGGTGGGATGGCAGAGGGCTCCCCTCTTTCTCTCTCCTAGCCCTTTGAGGGTTCCCCCTTACCTCTGGGTTCTCTTGGGTCTCCCCACAACCTTTGCCTTCCTGGAGTATACTCCCTCAGGTACCCAGCCCAGTTGAATCCTAATGCCCACATGGATGTGTTATCAGGCACGTGGGAGCTGATTACACACAATGAATGGGGGCAATGAGAGCAGTGGAGCAGACAGAGCTGGGGGCCCTGTGGCCACATCTGTCCCGATTGGCTGGCAGCGCTGTGTTCGAGAGGGTGCTGTGCTCTATATCAGGTATAGATCCTCAGAGTTCCTAGAATTCTATCCCTAGGCCCTTCAGTTGCCTGAGTTTTCTCTCACACTCCATCTCTCAAAGCTCAGGTCTCTGATACCCTGTTGCTCTTCTGTTTGTCCTTCCTTCCTCAACCTTTTTGGTCTGTCTCTGAATCTGTTCCCCCTCTTATTGTCTCTTTCTACATACTTTACTCTCAATCCTTCCTAGGAAAGTCTTTGATTAAGGAAGTGTCATTTAGGAATATCTCCCGATTCAGTGTCAACTAATCCCATACTCTCTGACCCTGTCCTTTTCCAGCCCAAGTGGCACAGAGCTGTCTTCCTTGGAGCAAACCCGGAGCTACCTCCTCAGCGATGGGACCTGCAAGTGCGGTCTGGAGTGTCCACTCAATGTCCCCAAGGTCAGAGTGATGAGGGGTGCCATAGAGTACAGGGATAAGCTTAGAGACTTAATGCAAATCACTGCCCCTGGTAGGTAGCCTTTGTCATAGCTTCCACCTCCTCAGGGTCTCTGTCTATGCCTTCTACCTTACAGGTTTTCAACTTTGACCCTTTGGCCCCGGTGACCCCGGGTGGGGCTGGGGTGGGGCCAGCATCAGAGGAGGACATGACCAAGCTGTGCAACCACCGCAGGAAAGCTGTTGCTATGGCAACCCTGTACCGCAGCATGGAGACCACCTGCTCACACTCTTCTCCTGGTGAGTCTTCTCCACTTTACAGAAGTCTGAGGACAACTTAAGTGCCTGGAAGAGGAATGGTGGGAGGAGCTTTATGAGAGGGAGAAAGAAGGGTGGATTGGGGAGCTGCTTGGCGAGAGGGCACAGGCAGGTTGGGAATTTATGAAGACAAAATAAAGTTCTTGGAAGGGGAGCTACAGGCTAACCCATCATTTCTCATTTATTGCAGGAGAGGGAGCGAGCCCCCAAATGTTCCACACTGTGTCCCCAGGGCCCCCCACTGCCCGCCCTCCCTGTCTTGTCCCTCCTACAACTCCACTTAATGGGGGTCCTGGCTCCCTCCCCCCAGAACCACCCTCAATTCCACAGGCCTTCCCCCCTCTAGCAGGCCCTGGGGGGCTCTTCCCACCGCCAAGACTTCCTGACCCAATCCCCTCTGGAGGCAGCAGCAGCCCCTGTTTCCTCCCAAGGGGCAATGCTCCTTCTCCAGCTCCACCTCCTCCACCTGCCATTAGCCTCAATGCCCCCTCATACAACTGGGGAGCTGCCCTCCGATCCAGTCTGGTACCCCCTGACCTGGGCTCTCTTCCAGCCCCCCATGCCTCCTCCTCACCACCTTCAGACCCTCCTCTCTTCCACTGTAGTGATGCCTTAACACCCCCTCCTTTGCCCCCAAGCAATAATCTTCCTGTCCTCCCTGGCCCCTCTGGTCCTACCACTCAGCCACCAGTGTCTTCAGCCACTATGCACCTGCCCCTTGTCCTGGGACCCCTGGGAGGGGCCCCCACGGTAGAAGGGCCTGGGGCACCCCCTTTCCTTGCTAGCAGCCTACTCTCTGCAGCGGCCAAGGCACAGCGCCCCCCGCTGCCCCCTGCCAGCACTTTACAGGGCCGAAGGCCCTGTGCCCAGGCACCCTCAGCTTCCCACTCATCGACACCCCGTCCCACTCAGCGCCGTCCCCGCAGACCCCCAACTGTAGTGCGATTGCTGGAAGGGGGAGGTCCTCAAGCCCCTAGACGGAGCCGTCCTCGTGCCCCTGCTCCTGCCCCCCAACCCTTTTCTCTCCCTGAGCCATCCCAACCAATTCTCCCTTCTGTGCTGTCCCTTCTGGGACTCCCCACCCCTGGCCCTTCCCACTCTGATGGAAGCTTTAACCTTTTGGGGTCAGATGCACACCTTCCTCCTCCCCCAACCCTCTCCTCAGGGAGCCCTCCCCAGCCCAGGCACCCCATCCTGCCCTCCCTTCCTGGGACCGCCAGTGGCAGCCTCAGCAGTGTGCCAGGTATGTGAGTGAGTGTGGTAGAGCTCCTCCTCCCCTGGGGTGAAAAGACAGCCAAGGCGTGTAGGGGAGAGTTTAGAGCTCTCTGGTGGTTTTCTGGGTTAGGGGCAGGGAGGTTGGGTTCTTTGGACACTGGGAGAAAGAGCTTCCCTTGAGCTGAATCTCTCTTTTCCTTTACAGGTGCCCCTGCCCCACCAGCTGCCTCCAAAGCCCCTCTAGTCCCCAGCCCTGTACTTCAAAGCCCATCTGAAGGGCTTGGGATGGGGCCGGGCCCTGCCTGCCCTCTGCCTCCCCTGGCTGGTGGGGAGGCTTTCCCTTTCCCCAGCCCTGAGCAGGGCCTGGCACTGAGTGGAGCCGGCTTCCCTGGGATGCTAGGGGCCTTGCCTCTCCCTCTGAGTCTGGGGCAGCCTCCACCTTCTCCATTGCTCAGCCACAGTTTATTTGGCATGCTGGCTGGGGGAGGGGGACAACCTCCCCCTGAGCCCCTGCTACCCCCACCAGGGGGCCCTGGCCCTCCCCTAGCCCCAGGCGAGCCTGAAGGGCCTTCGCTTTTGGTGGCTTCCCTGCTTCCACCACCCCCTTCAGACCTCCTTCCGCCCCCTTCTGCACCTCCTAGCAACCTCCTCGCCTCTTTCCTGCCTCTGTTGGCCCTGGGCCCCACAGCTGGGGATGGGGAGGGATCTGCAGAGGGAGCTGGAGGTCCAAGTGGGGAGACATTTTCAGGTTTGGGAGACCTGTCCCCGCTACTGTTTCCCCCACTTTCAGCACCCCCTACCCTCATAGCTTTAAATTCTGCGCTGCTGGCTGCCAGCCTGGACCCCCCCTCGGGGACACCCCCCCAGGTGAGGATAGGGGGTGACTGGGTGGGAGAGAAGAGTAGAATCAGAGATGGGAACTGGGAATCAAAGGTGTTTGGTTTTATGGTGAGCTCTTCCTCAGGGCCTTTGGGAAGGGCTTAGTGCTTGGCTAGGGGTAGGGCAGCTGCAAGACTGGGTCTGTATTTAGTAATGGCCTACTTCATGTGAGGCTTCAGTGAAATTGTACATATGAAAGTATTATAAATGTATGGGATACTTTATGCGTGTTGTAACCATTCTTTATCCTTAGCCCTGTGTCCTGAGTGCCCCCCAACCTGGACCACCTACCTCCAGTGTCACCACGGCAACTACTGACCTGGGAGCCTCCTCTCTGGGCAAGGCCCCCTCCAACTCAGGGAGACCCCCCCAACTCCTTAGCCCTCTGCTGAGTGCCAGCCTGCTGGGTAAGTCTGAGGGGAAACACTGGTATGAAAGAGAAGAAAGGAAGCAGTAAAACTTGGAAGTAGCAGCTGGATAAACTGGGGAAGAAAGTCTTTGACCTCTGGGTAAAGCCTAAGAGAATAGTAGGGTTTGCTCCACTTTATTGATTTGCCCAGGGAGATCCCTGACTTTGTCATTCAACAGGTGACCTGTCTTCGCTGACCAGCAGCCCTGGAACCCTCCCCAGCCTGTTGCAGCCTCCTGGCTCCCTTCTCTCTGGCCAGCTGGGGTTGCAGCTCCTCCCTGGGGGGGGAGCCCCTCCGCCCCTCTCAGAGGCTTCTAGTCCCCTCGCCTGCCTGCTACAGAGTCTCCAGGTGAGGGTTTGGTGGTATGTTTTGTCATGAATTTTTTCCCGAACTTGAAAGCTGGGTATTCTGAGTTACAAAGCAGAGGGACTGTATTTGAAACTGAGATTTTATTTTTTTGCCTGCAGATCCCTCCAGAGCAGCCAGAAGCCCCTTGTCTGCCCCCTGAGAGCCCCACCTCAGCCCTGGAACCAGAGCCTGCCCGGCCTCCCCTCAGTGCCTTAGCCCCACCCCACAGTTCTCCCGACCCCCCAGTCTCTGAGCTGCTCACTGGGAGGGGGTCAGGGAAACGGGGCCGGAGGGGAGGAGGGGGACTTAGGGGCATTAATGGTGAGGCCAGGCCAGGCCGGGGTCGAAAGCCTGGCAGCCGGCGGGAGCCTGGCCGACTAGCCCTCAAGTGGGCACGTGGTGGCTTCAATGGACAAATGGAACGGTCTCCAAAAAGGACCCATCACTGGCAGCATAATGGGGAGCTGGCTGAAGGGGGTGCCGAGCCTAAGGATCCATCCCCTCCTGGGCCCCATTCTGAGGACCTTAAGGTGAGTGCAGAGTGACGGGAGGCCTGGCTGAAGGGCTCCAAGGATCGGTGCAGCCATGGTGCACTTTCCTAACCTTCCCTACACACAGTCCATCTTTTCTCAGGTGCCCCCAGGGGTAGTCAGAAAGTCTCGTCGTGGCCGGAGGAGAAAATACAAGTGAGTGTTGGGCCCACCAGAACACTGGCCTTTCGCCACTTCCTACTGGGTTTATAAAATGGCTAAAGAGTAGCTTGGCTTTCAAAAGGGCACATACTTCTTTGAATATGAATATTATGCTTTTACTGTCCAAATGTAGAAAGTTTCCCACCCAAACTGTGAAATTCACCTGGTGCTTGGGGAGGTATTCCTGATCATCTGTGCCCCTTATTGCAGCCCTACACGGAACAGCAATAGCTCCCGCCAGGATGTTATCTTGGACCCCAGCCCCACAACCCGAGTAAGTGTGTGTCAGTGGGCAGGAGGAAGGGGATGTATAAGGGATAAGGCAAGAGAAAAAGAGGGTTGGAGGGGGAGAAAGATAAAAAGACTTCTTGGTACCTAACTGATCACTTCTTTCAATTTCCCCTCTTGTATAGGCGGCTGTCCCTCTGACTCCCCGGGCCCGCCCTGGCCGTCCTGCCAAAAACAAGAGGAGGAAACTGGCCCCATAGCAGCCATACCTGGAGCTGGATCTGACCCTGATTGGGGAAAGCTGAGTGCTGAGCCTTGGGAGCCCCTGCCAGCCACCTGCACCTGTGGACAGTGGGTGGGGGCACTACTCCCCACTCAGAGCACAAATGCAAGCCCTTCCCCTACAATCCCATCCTGAGCCATTGCAGGGGGTAGGGAAGCTCAACCCCTCCCCCCAAAGCCATGTCACTGAAAAGGCCTTGGGGGGGGAAATGGTATATGGCCTGCTCCCCACTAGGCTAAGGGGAACACCCCCTTCCCCAGGTCTTTTATTTAAGTTATTTTTGCACAAATGACTTTTATATTTAATTCGACTTCATTGCCTCCCTTCTTGAAGCCAGCAGGCTCAGTTTACAAACCTGTGAGCTACTGTTGGCTGCTGTCCTCCTTCCCAGTGAAAGGTACAAAGCAATAAGCATCATGCATCCTCCCCTCACCCCTCCAACACCCCTCTGTCTCTGGCTCAGGTTGCTCAAAGCACAGATCCCCTCTTACCCCTGTCCCCAGGTTTGAAACACATAGCCTCATTTCAAGGTGTACCCAGCTTCCATCTACTTCCCTCTGGGATAGAAAAAGGGGGTAAGGGGGCAAAGAGGGCCCTCTGGGACTCTCCTCCCATACACACTACACTGCCCCTTCTCCTCCCCGTCAAAATGCTCAGAGACGTTGTGATGATGCGACTGAGGATTATGCAACATGGTCCAACCGGAGCGGCCAGCACGACCAGCTGTCCAGGGGCTGCCTCCTGCCTTTTCTTTTGTAAAGACAAGACCCTTGGGAGTTTTAATTCTGTTTTGTACTTGCCCTGTGGGGCCTCCACTGCTTTTCTATGGGAGACACTCTTAATTTAACAGATGAGAATATTTTGAAACTCTGGCTCTGACTCTGTACTCATTTTTTCCTTAGTTCTTTGGTATGAACAAGTTATAATTTAAATCCTCCTCTTCTAGCAGAAAGTTTAGACCGCCTATTATGCTATGAATGTCTCTCAGTGCTGCCTCTTCCCCAGGAAATACAGCAGAGGCCACACAGAGCACAACAGCATTTAATGGTCAGAAAGTTATACAGTGTTACAACCAGCCACAGAAGCTGTGCTGGAGAATAGGGGCCAGTCCTTCCCACACCAGACAAGGCAGTACTGGACGTGAGCTGGCATGTGACTGAGCTCATGTCCTTATCCCCAGAGCCTGAGGGGAGACCACCATCTATTGTAATACCCCCTAGCTACCACTCTAGTCATCAGAGGAGGGATTTAAACCTCACATGCAAGAAGAACCCCTTGTTCCCAATGTCAAATGGGATGGGGATGCAAGAGTTATAATTAAGGGGAAACATGTAAGCTGTTAACAGTTCAAAGGGGTAGGTATTACCCCTGTTCTCCATCTCCCAAAGGGGCTCACTTTCCCAGTTTCTTCATCCGTTCATCAATGTTGGCAAAATTCCCCTCGATTGTGGACAGGTTTTCACGCATGGTTGTCTGCACCTAGAAAGTGATAGAGATGTTTTATTCTGTCAGGTCCAGGTGCTTACCTGGATGAGGACCTAAAGAAATTCTCTTAGGAAAAAATGAAAAGGAAACAGCTTATGGGACCCAGAGCAGGGAGGCTATAGTAGCAGTTTTCAAACTACCCTGGGAGTCCCATGGACCTAGCTCAGGGTCTGCCAAGCAGGCAGGACTCTAAAGGGCCAAGAAAGACTGTTGAAATAAGGGTTCACTGGGTCAAAATTAAAAAACTGTTCTAGAGAGAGAATATTATACCAAGTATATTTTTTCATTTATTTTTATGGTTCTGTAATGCTGGTCTCTCAACTTTAATGCTCCCCCCAGCACTGCAGACTGTCTCAACAGAAACCAAGGACTCACTACATGCTGGACACTGCTAAAAGGATGAAGGAAGAAGGTGAGGCTCACTGCTCAGAGTCAAATACCAAGTGGCAGAAGCAGCTTGGAGCCTAGTTTCTGACTTGAAAGCCCATATTCCTTCCATTGTGCTATGCTCAGGAGCACCTGGATGAGCACCTGGGGAGGGTAAAGCTAAGCTGAGATTACAGAGGGGAAGGGTAGATTTCAGAAGAAAAACTGATGTTTATTGGACTAACAATTGACCCATGTTATTTAACCTAAGTCCATGTAACTCTGAGGTAGGTTTAATTTCCAGAGGGTAAGACAGAAGTTCATAGGCTAAGTTAATCAAAGCTTCCACAACCACTGAAAACAATATGAAGACTCACACCAAGCCCCTGCCACAAACTATGCTACGGAAAGGGCTAAGGGAGACCCTCTGAGACAGAGCTGGAGCACCTGGTCTCTGTGCTGAAGAAGGGAGGGAGCAAACCAATAAAGGGGCAGGTACCTGGGTCAAGAGGGTGGTGTTGTCCTTGAGAGAACTAGCAATCATCTGCTGTGTGGTGTCCAAATGTGTCAGGAGCTGACCGAAATGCATGGCTATAAAGGAAGAAAGGTACAGGGGAGGTTAGAATGCAAGATGAGGAAAGGAAACAGAAGTTGCCTACTTTCCAATTCCTCTACAGACACCTGGCAGCTGGCCTCTCACCTTGCTCATGCAGCTGCTTGATGGTGACAAGTCTCTGCACCAGCTCAGGAAGGGTGGAGGCGATGGGGCTCCAGCGCTGTATGGTTTCATATAACTGGTGCACCTGGAGGGGTATGACCAGGCCCAGAGGGGATGGCCCAGCTGTCAGTGAAGTACTCACTGACTACTTCGCTAGGGTGGGGCGAGGTCAACTAGGCGGGGACAGAGCAAAGCACCGCCCTTTCTCAGCTGGTACGGGTTTATGAAGACAGGCACCTGACTGCTTGCTCTGATGGGTGGGGCTCAGTTGGTTGGGTGGTAGTGTGAAAGGTTGCCAGTTTGATTCCTGGTCAGGGCAGGTATCTAGGTTGCAGGTTCGGTCCCCAGTTGGGGGCATACAAGAAGCAACCTATCAATGCTTCTTACATCAATATTTCTCTCCCTTCCCCTCTCTCTAATAAATAAAAAAATAGAAAGAAACAGGGACCTGAGGATTCAGTGCCCTCATCCATTACCACTCAGATGACTCGGAGAACATAGGGAGCAGGAAAGGGTATGAAGATGGGGAAAGGAGTCTTGCTGACCTTGCTTTGTGCATCTGCATCCTCTACAGAGGCTTTATGTTTGGCGATCTCATTCACTTTTCCTAGGACACTCTGCAAACAGATTTTAAGGTTGATAGTAAGTGCATCCAGGGCTTCCAAAGCCCCAAGCTACCTTTAATCCACTTTGTCTTCCACTTAATACCTGTAGCCGAGCTTCCACTTGGTCCAAAACTGCAGGCTCCAGGGTGCTCACCTTTGCCTGCAACAGCTCTACAGTTTCCTGGAGGAGAGGGTTGGGACAAGCTTCATGAAGGAGAAAGAATAAGACTAGGAAGAGGCCACCCCCTATTCCACTGGAGGTAATTAAATATATAGCTATAGACCTCAAAGTAATTCTCCAAGCAACCCAACCCTAATATCCCCTTGTTACCCAAACACTCCAGTTCCTTTTATACTCACCGTAAGGCAGGCTCCTTGTAGACCTGCAGAAAGGGGATTCTGGTGGGGAAAAGGAGGGAAAAAATCAGTGGTTCTACTACTGCCATATGATTACCACCTTTTCCCATCATTTCCGTTCTAGCTGAAAGCCCGCTGGCTCTTCCCAGGGTTCCGTGGAATGCCGTGGACCTCAGGCTGAGGGTACAGAATGTGAGGGTCAGACTAAGTATAGGAGTGCACCTGACCTGAGCATCCTGATCACAGCGTACAGCTGCTTCCAGCTCTGTCAGGCGCTTCTCCAGTTCTGCAATCTAGGGGGAGAAAGAGGTGAGATTTAGGTGAGATTTGCCATCACGCTCCCTGCTGCTGCAGTAGGAGGTAAGATCTTGCTATTCTCTGCTTGTCTGATTGCAACTCCCCTCCCCTCTCCCTTTTATCTACCAAGGGACGCCTTTCCAAGGAACGTATCCCTAGTCACAATCTTAAAATCTTAGCTGAAAAAAAAAAAAATAGAATAAAAAAAAAGTAAACAGAACAAAACAAAAAAATCTTAGCTGAAAGTAGACGGGTGAGGGAAACATGAAGAATGAGGAATCGAGAGGAATCAGAAGCACACCCTCCCCAGGACTGATCCCGTGGAGGAAGGCAGGAAGGTCACAGGCCACATCTCCCCGACTCCCCCGGCCCCTCCCCCTTCTCCCAATACTGCATACACTTACCTTGGCAGCTTGAGAGAATTTGTCCTGCTCAGGCCGAGAATGAAGTTCATAAGTGACAAGGCTGCTATCTGCGGGGGTTCCACTGGTGGTCTTTCCCCCTGAACCAGTTCCTTTGCTGTTCTTCATTGCTTCCAACTGCAGCAGTAGGCGCCTAGGTCAGGAGACCATGTAATAATACAATGATTCAGGATGCAGGCCAGCCCAGTCACTCTTATCTCTACCTCATCGTAGTCAGCATTAAGGAAGAGCTAGGCCACCTCTTCCTTTAATAGCCCATTCAATACTTGGCTGAGTCCCTCTATACCCCAATCAGTAATGATTTCCCAACCAAGCAGGGCACCTACTTAGCCAGAGCTCCATCGGGGTCAGTAAGGTTGATCGCTGCATCTGGCCCCAGCAGCTTCTCCAGGTGAGAAGCAACCAGCTGCTGCTTCAGGGCTGCCAGCTGTTTAGCCAGCACCACGGGGGTAAGCTTCTCCTCAGTGGCTGACTCCTTCACTGTTGTCTGGTATGAAAAGTAGACAGTGAAGGGTGGCAATGGTGAACTAAGGGAAAAAAAATGGATCAAGATCCAGCTGTGGCTGGAAGTCACCTATAGCACTGAATGTAGATTCGTGTATTTTCTTACACTGGAAACATCAGCCCCCTGACCCAGGAGCTTAGGGGGGATCTTTCTCCTCCTGCTGGGAGGTCCTCCCCTGCTATGTAAGTCATAGTAGAGAGGGGAGAAGAGAGTTTATAGTTACCTTGATTTTTTCAACTTCAGTTGTCAGTTCTTGGACCTCATACAGTAGTCGCTGGTACTTTTGCTGGGGTGTCTCCTTCACCCCCAGACCCTCTCCAAGCTAGGGAGCAAGCACAGAAGGTGATGTTACACCTCCCAGTACCTCAAGAATTTACTCAAACCCTGGGCTTGAATTGTAAAGGCATTATATCCAAATACCTTTACTCAAAATCTACAATGCCCTCGTGAACTGAGATAGCTAGAGGCCTAGAGACTCTCCAGAGCAAACGGGAGGGATAAAACATCCTCAACAGCATCCTGCTGGGTTCCTCAGGACCCCAACCAGAGAGACTGTATCCCTTGATCTCCAGTTAGAGAGGATCACTGCACCATTCCCATCAACACACAACAAACCATCTCATAGTCTCCAGATTCATATCCTGTCCTCTTGGTTTTTCCAATACGATCAGAGAAATCTGTCAACAAAAGAAGATAACATTGAGGGACTGATCTAGGCCCAAGGTAGTCATGGGCTTAGGTGACAATGAGGGCTCCCAAGAGAGATCTCTATGAGGGACCCTTTCCCAAAGCAAAAGTCACTAAGGCCTCCCCCCCCACCCCACCCAATTTACAGCCCAATCTCACCAAGTCCCTTTGTCCCCACTCTCTTGTCTTTGAACTTGTCATAGGCAGCATTGGGATTGACAATGATGTGCTCCACACTTGTGCTCGTGAGTTCCTCCTGCAGGAATAGGTAGTTGAGGCCTGGGGCAGACTCAGTCAGTCTAGAGCTTCCCCACAAAATCCCCCAAATATTATGAGACTGGCTCCTACTTTCCAAGAGGAAAGAAGGGCAGCTCCATTCCAAGCTGCCGACCCAGGCCTGACCTAGGAAACGAAAGCTTCCTGGTAAATTTGGAGTCTCAGTTGTATAAATATTAACGCCCTGATTCAACTGGGAACAGAAATTACATCGCCTCCCCATTCCCCCACCCTACCCAACTGGGCCCTCCCAGTTATCTGGCACATGCCATGCACTCAGGGCAAGAAACCAACCTGACCTCTTCTAACCTCCCCCTCCCAAAGTAAATTTCCTTGCAGCTGAGGAAGTCCATTTTCAAGCTAACCTCCATTCTTGCTGGGGGAAAAGAGGAGGGATGGCACACTCGACATGCTAACTCTAAGGATGGATATTAAGACTTTAATATGCTGCTGAAGGGAAGACACTTAGATACAAAAAAATAAAGGTTGGCTGGCAGGGGGCTTGACCAGAAGCTGTTTGCACGCTGCCATGAAGCCAGAGAATTCAGGGGATAGAGAGAAGAGGGAAGGGATTACTGTATTGGTTTTTACAGGACATCTTAGAAGCAGTATATGCTGGCCAATAATACCTGTAGGCAAGAGCTATATATAAGTCCTGAAGTGGAGACAGCCCAGCATCTTTACAAAGAGAAGCTCCAGCACCTGCCCCTTCTCCTGACCTCTGCTGTCTCTCAAGACTGAAGCTATCCAATAAGCAGGGGATATGGTAAAGAAAGTGAATGAGATTTTACTCTAGAAACTGAGGCAGAGAGGTTCTCTCCTTACTAGGTGCCCACTGACTGTTCAGATTCCAGTAACTACACGAAGACTGGGCACTTCGGACAGAACGCCTGCCCTCCAGTCCTCGGCAGCCTGACAGCTCTCGCTGCATCACTGCAGCAGGGAGGTGCCGGGGCAGGACAGAGAAGACCCAGGAGCCCTTTTCTTTTCTTTGGGGGATGACATCTCCACTTTCTCCAGAAGGAAGGCAGAATGAGTTTCTTTTCCTTTAACTGGAATAATGGTTCTCAACCTTGACTGCACAATAGAATCACTTAGAAAATGTTAAAACAAGACAAAATAAAAGAGGCCTGGGCTTACCTCTGTAGATTCTGATTTATCGTTCTGGGATAGGACCAGGGCAGTAGGCCAGTTTAAAAGCTACTCAGGTGATTCTAATGTTTTTAACACACAGCCAGGACCAAGAATATCTGCCTGAGGTTATTTGCGGGGAGGGGGGGAGGGGGAATGTTGATGCCGGAGACAGAGAAAGAGCAGCAGACAAAAGCTCTGTCCTTCACCTCGGGTCTGCTATCAAAGAAGGAATCTGTGTGAGTGGCAGCTTTAAAAATAAGGGAGGAGATGGGGTAAGAGATCTTTACCTCTTCTTCATGGAAGTGCTGGGCAGAGGGACAAGAGCTAAAGATTAGGGGAAAACAAAAGGGTTCAATGTTCCATATTCGAGGGCCTAGGGGAAAAGACAACCGAGTCCCAAACTATGACCTCTTTTCTGAAGTGTTATGGCCCATGCACCCACCAGCTAAGTAGCTGTGTGGTCTCTAGGATCTGGAAGTAGTGTCTGAGGACTCATGCTCAGGAAAGACAGCCATCTTCTCTGAAGTTCACATTCAGTAATATGCCACTCCTCCTTGTGAGTGACCCAATCAAAGCCAATGAAGTAGAAATTCATTAAAAAAAAAAAAAAAACAACTTCTCAGGAAGAGGAATAGGAGACACAGTCTACAGACCAAGGAGAGAAATTAATTTTAACTACCATTTGTTAAGCCCTTATTGTGGGACAGGCACGGTGCAGATAAGAACCTACTTTCTTATTCACTTTCCTAAAAATAGGGATGGGGTAGACTAAAAAAAGTGAACACACAAAACATGACTTTCAGAGATTCTGGACAGTAACAGGGACGGACAATGCTTTCATGTCCTGCATCAGGAGGGCTGCCTGACACTGGCATCCTCGAGGGGCCTCTCTGAGGGTATGGACTGGGAGACGCAGGGGGTGGCGCACTTTAGTCCTCCAGGGGCACCTACTCCACTAGTCCACCAGTGTCTCAGAGATCTAGGGGCATGGATGGAGACTTGTGAGATGAAAAAAAGGCTGTCAGCTGAAGAGATTAAAGATTTAGTAGAGACAAAGGGACAGAAAAACAACTGTCCATCACAGCACACCCCATTAAAAAGCAGATGAAAGGTCAGGCTTCTTACCAGCTCCTTGTGGTTTCCCCAGAGGTGAGAAAATCAAAAGAGTTAAAAGGAAAGGGAGCGGGGAAATGGGGGTGAGGGAGGGGAAAAAAAAGACAAAATTGTTATTAGCAAATTGTCACATGCACTACATGACAGTCTTCAAACACACTGCACCACAGGGCCCGGGGAGCCTAACAAAATTTAGGGGCCAAGAAATTTCAGCTGGGGTTGGCACATACCCCAAGAGAAAGAAGAGTTTGGGTCCCTTTCCTCTCTGGTGGTGAGGATGTCATGAAGCTCTGCCATTAACAGCAGCAACTGAGGATCATCTGAGAACTAGCAGTTGTATGTTGCAAACCAGAGGCATGGGATAGGAGGGTCGGGGAGGAGAAGGCTGGGCAGTGGGGGAGCTGCAGGAATGGCAAAATGTGAAGCAGAGGTTATGGAGATTCTGAGGACATGAAGCTCATTGAGGGTCCATAATTCTCAAAGGGGGAGTTCATGGCTTAGGTCTTCCTGTCTCCTGGTTTCTCTAGTTTTAAAGAATTAGATATTTGGGTGGCAGAATCAGTCACAATAAGGATGCTCATGTGGGTAGTCTGGTACGATTTTATATTCAGTAGAAAAAAATACATCAGGTACAGATGGTGAGTTTAGGGAAAAATTGGGTTGGCCAAAAAGTCTGTTTAGTTTTTTCCATAAAATAAAAGCCATATTTTTCATTTTCACCAGTAACTTTATTGATTTGGATATTTTGAGTTAAGTCGGCTATCTCCCACTATTGGCTGCTAGTGGGTAGAGGCCAGGGGTGCTGCTAAACATCTTCCAACGCGTAAGACAGCCCCACAGCAAAGAATTACTTGGCCAAAATGCCAACAGTACCACAAAACTTTGCAAACCACTTTTGACACGTTCAATCAGTCAAGGCACCTTCTCTATACACTACGCAAATCTTTTTTTGTGTTTCAGTTGCATTTTTATCTTTCTTAAAATAATAAAGCCTAATACGCCAAAAATGTTGCCTATTTTCTTCCATTTTCAATATTAAAATGGCTGTACAAAAATTCACCAATTTTGGTAAGTTTTTTAAAAAGGCATGCTGATACGACAGTTGTCACAACACAATCTAACAAAACTGTTTCGAGTGAAATTAAAGACAACAAGGCACTGCTAGAGCCAGCGTACGGAAAAAACAAAATGGACTTTCTGGCAAACCCAATATGAAGCACCTAACGCAGCCCCATCCTCATTCTCTGCTGTCAGAGGAGGCAGGGCAAATCCTGGTCCTCCTATAGTCTGTGTTTGAATCCACCTTGAGTGACGTAACTCACCCTGCAGCCCTGAGGGATCCAGAGCAATTCTGCCATGATGTGCTAGCACAGAGAGTGCACAGGGTACCAAGAGTCACAGCAACCAGCCCATGTGCAGAACATGTTTCTTCAACCTTCTATTTACAAGATTCAAGTGGGTGGAGGGCAGACAACGGGGAAAGGTGGGGGTATTTCAAGGAGGCCTTATTTTAGTCCAGGCCACACAGATAAAAATCCCACTCCCAGGCAAGACCAGTAAAGAACTGCCAGGAAGGGAAACCCGGCTGTACACCCTGCCTCTCTCCAGGAGCTCTACCTATGGACAGACAGAAGTGTGGAACGTCAAGTGCTTCCTGCTCCAGAGATTTCAGCTAACTATACCTGATCCTCAACCTCCCCGCTCCCTCTGTGATGCCAGGGTCCACCCTAGCCAAGACTCTTCTCTCAGCTCAGGGCAGAGGTAGACCTGGGTCCTGTGGCCTAGGTTGGGATGTCTCTGCACAGTGTGTGTAAGCACCACAGGTGCACACGTGCAAACACACGAGAGGGAGGCACACACACTACCCATTTCTCTTACTTGCCCCAACGAGCTAAAAGTAGCTTGGAAGAAACTCAAATACAGAGGAAGGACAATGGGCCATAAGTTCAAGTTCAGATCATAAAGAACAATCAGAATGGGGGAGGACAGAAAATCAAAGAAAGGAAAAATGGCATACTAGTTTGTAAATACTATGCACCACCTCCAGATCTGTCCTGTGCGTGGGTTGGGGGAATGATGAGTGATGAGATTTGAGGCATAATTCCTGTAATCTGGAAAAGTAACAGTTATCATGGAAACCTACTACACCCAGCCACCTTGACTGGAAAATTCTAAGTGCCCTGATCCCAGGTACTAGCTTATCTGGTACATGACTCCCAGTCCCTCTCACTAATGGGCTCCCAGACTCCCCAGGCCTGTTTCATTAAATGGCTGTGCCTCAGAGGAAAAGCTGAGGTTCTAGATCAGACAGAGGAAGAGGCCACTGCTACTCCCTGAGCCAACACTGCAGCCAGAGGGACTTGGAACCATGATAACAAGGAAGACAGATAGTACTGCAGAATAAAACTGTCCAGGATGGACCAACGCCGTGCTGACCAGCCATCCACTTCTAAAGGAGGGGTACAGAAACACAGACTCAAGGAAGCACAAATAACCCAAGTTATTACCTGAAAATGAGCATTTAACACCCCTCTTCAATCCTCTTTACCTTTCCCTAAAGGTTTATCATAGGAGATTAAAATGAGCTTTTTCCAGGCATAATCCACATGTAGCCAAGAAGTGAGGACTGTGGCTGTTCCCCCTGTTCTCCACCCCTGTCTGGAATAGCTAATAGTCATCCCTTTTCTCTTAAATCTACTGCAGTCTGAGAACGGCAACCCCCATCTAACTCTAGCCCCTAAATGCCTTATTTTCCAAAGCAATCCTAGCCTCTATGTTTCTATCCCATCCTCCATGAGACAGTTTTATTCTACAGACCTCACAAGAGGAGGAGACAATGATTCGTGGATCATCATTGTGCTTCTTAATCTTGATTTTTGATCTTTAATCATAAGGTCAACAGGCCCCTTAGTGATCCAGCTAGGGACTCATTAGAATTTAAATTAGCTACAACAATAGCACAGTGACAGAGCATTGCATGCGAGATGGCAGATGAAAAAAACATGCAGAGAAGAAGCATTGAATGGTCTTACTTGTGCAAACTAGTGTCCAGGCAAGGTGGTGAGAAGGGAGGATGGGGGAAGCATTAGGAAAAACTCAGGTAAGTTCAAGTGCGCCAACAATCAATGAACACAATCAAGCATACTCTATGATATCGCAAACTGTAAGGAAGAGAACTTACTATTTGTCATTTCAAGCTGGTGCAGTGTCCAGCAATACCTACCCTTTGAAGAACTGAGGCCTCTGCCATTGCCCCCCCAAACTATGGCAGATCATTTTTTTCCCCTTTTGCATGGCATTCAGAATAGTTACGGCATAAAGGGAGACACTAAGTCCTACTTCTAGAGAGGTTTTCTAAATTTACTCTCCTTGCTCCAGCAGTTCAAAAACTATGAGCAAAATGCCTCACAGAGCTAAGGCAGACTGTGGGCCCAGAGGGATGAAATTCCAACTGGGAATTAACTTTCTGGACAAGACATTTTAAGAAAAGTCTCCAAACAAGCCCATTACCCCCCAAAACTTAGGAGTGTCTGAAATGCAGAGAGGAGACTACACTGAGGAAGAAAGGGCTAGCTTGTACAGTTTTCTGGCCCATTCATTTTAAAATACTTTACTTCCTGCTAAAACCATTTTAGAGGGCTAGCAGGAAACCCAGGATCACCTTTGCCAAAATGAAAACCTCTTACTACTTCCCTCCCCCATCCTCCCCACTATGGGGACCACAAAACTTTTATGTTAAACTAGCAATTACGCTCTGTAAGGGGCACTAGAGGGTATTATTTCCTCTGGCAGCCCCATTTCTCCCAGGTGGAGCAAAGAGAGAAGAGGGGTTAACAGGGAGGGTCAACACTTTTTGACTATTCCTTAGAATAAAAATCTGGAGATGCTCCCGCCCCCTCAACATGTTCCATAAGAAACTGGTCATACTGGTTGTCTCCAGGGAAGGGAACTGACTGGTGGCCGGTGGTGGCAGAGAAGCTTTTGTTCTATGTGCATATATTACCTATTCTCAAAACCAATAAAATTAAAGTTGCAAATAATCTGGAGACTACGGTAGAGCACGCTCTCTGCCAGGGGTTAAGAAGATGACTGAAAACCTCATGGTTCAGTCACAACAGTGGTGATTTGCGCTGTCACCTGTGCTAGGTCTTGAGCAAGAGAGTGAGAAGGGGACAGGCTGCTGGTGAGAACCCAGGACTCATGGACACGAGGTTTCTGGATTGTCTAAGTACCATACTCGCTGCTCCTCAAGTTGCACATTTACGTCAGTATTAAGAGCAGTGGCAGAACCATTAGTCAGCTGACTTCCCGAAAGCTGCCCTCCTAAAGCCCATAGGGACATGCAGGGGCCAAAAACATTAGCTGAAATCAGGAAACATCGCAGTACCCACCCCCCACCAAGCTCCTGTAGCAGCTGAAGGTCTCTCTACTCCACTCACTCCTCCCTAGTGACAGTCATTTAGCTGAGTCTTAAGTGACGGCATATTCACCATCCAGATCCTATACGCTTCTATACAGGCATCTTAGGCAATATGCCAGAGGAGATGAACACTTATGGTGCCCTCTCCCCACCAGATGCTATGCTG
This sequence comes from Micronycteris hirsuta, assembly GCA_004026765.1. Lineage (NCBI taxonomy): Eukaryota > Metazoa > Chordata > Mammalia > Chiroptera > Phyllostomidae > Micronycteris > Micronycteris hirsuta. The sequence goes on from PVJI01008169.1 coordinate 42,232, forward strand.
CTCAGGCTCAGCAGAGAAACAGCCAGCCATCTGAGTTCTTCCATCCCCCAGGGTGTGGGTGTCATCTTCTTTTTATTAAGAGATAGCCCAATACCTTCAAAAGGAAACTTACAATGTATTTTTTGGTTTGAAAAGGAGACTGCTATGGCACTACCTGTTTGTATCATAGTCAGTGACAAAGTTCCATTCATTTTCTCACCATGAAGGCTTGACGTTTTACAGGAGAGGCCTAGGCCAGAGCGGAGCAGTATCTGAACTGTGGCCTTAGAGTGAAATCCTCAGTATATGCATTCCTGCCCTGTGAGGTCAGAGACAGCTTCCTAATAGAACATGTCTTGGAGTGACAGGTGTACCTAGTTGTTTGAGCAATGACATCTGCATTATCTCCAGATACTTAGGCTTGGGGGACAGACTGACATGCTAGCAAGTACAGAAGCCACAACGAACATACCACTGAGAAAGGGGACAGGGTGGGTGTCATGGCAAAGTAGGAACCACTTCCACATGGGGGAAATCAAATAAGGAATAAGCGAGTACGCCAAGCCATACATTGTAAGCCAGCAACCAGCATTCTCCAGAACTAACCAGCCCCACAGCCATAGCCACGGGACTTACAGACACACATACTGAGCCTGTTCCCGCTGACTCTTGGTCACAACTTTATTGAGATCTCACACCATCCATGGGACCCTAGCCCAGCTCTAAAACACATCCTGTATGATGGGGTAGCAGATCTTTGACTCCTTTGACACTTACATACAGAATTTATACTATGTTGATTTCCATTCACTCAATTTTGTTTTTTTTCTTCTGTGTTTCCTGGATGTATTCTAACTCCACCTAACCCTCGAGAGCAGGGGCATTTCTTCCTATGCGTTGCGCGCGCACACACACACACACACACACACACACAAAATCAACACAATAAACAAATTTGATAAACAATGCCAAGTGGTTCCCCTCATTACCACTGAGTGGTTCCCCTCATTTGGATGCATAAAATGTATCCAAAGTTAATTCCTTCCTCCTCAGAGTTCTCCCTGGATTTGAAAGTGATGCCAGGACCTATCCTCTGCCGATATCAAGAATTTATGTTCTTCCACAAATGTATTTTGCTCTGACCAGGTCCTTTATCTTTCTAAACTTCAAATCATTTTCTTACTCTTTGCCCAACAGATACTGGATAGTCATATAAGAATATTCTTCTATATTTCAAAGTCTAGCTCTTGGTAGGATACTAATGAACGCATATTGAGTGAAATATTTTATCAAAACTAGAAGGCCTAGGCTTAACCTCAAGCAGTTTATAAAAGCTCAGAATTCATGATTCATTACCATGCAACAGCACTCAGGGGCCTAAGTCACTAGCCCCAAACCTAACTGTTTCAAGGATCAGGTTCTGTTAGTTGGAATTCCACGGACTCTCTTTAAGAGTATTGCTTATTGGTAGCTGCAAGCCCACCAAGGCCTTGCAACCTACACACCACCCAGGCTGGGTTGGCATACCCGCTTATTGCTGTGGCTCCCCAGAAAAGAGAAAGGGCCTGCCTAGGGGAGAGAGGTCGGAGTCCAGAGGAGTCCTGAGGCATCACATAGTCTTACCGCATCGAACTCCGCTTGGTCATCCTCAGGTAGGTCGCTGGTTTCATAAACATCTGGCTCGTTTCTGGCCTGCAGGTAGAAGTAGTGACCACCCAACCTTATTACCCAGCTTCCACCAACACCCCTGACCCTATGCCATTTGAATAGTTAACAAAGAAGGCAGGCTGTGATGTCAGGGTCCTGTCCCTACTCTTCCACCTGCCCAGTTAACTGCACGTCAGTTCCCATGCCTTAGAGAGATAGGAATGACAGTGGGGACAACTAGGACTTGATAGTAACTGATGAGTGTAAATGATGACAAAGATGCTGGTCTGATTCTGAAGGGTGATGGGTCCTTGGCCATCATTATGACAGAAGCAGGGAAAGGACTATCCTCCATTAGGTCCTGTACACCACTACCCTAGCACAAGGGATGAGAGTGACTCAGGACCTCAGTACCCAGAATGCAGGCAAGGCAGTACAAAAGGGTACCTGCCGGCCTGTGCCAGGTGATTTAAGTGGTTGGGGGTGGGGTAATCCCAGGAGGACAGAGTTCTCTAACCAGCACAAGGGTTCTGCCAAGGTAACCCCTTCCCTTGCAGGATGAAGGCCATCATTAAGTGGCCTGGTATGTGTGTTGGGGTGGGGGTTGGGGCTTATGGGAAGATTTGGGGAGACACGGGTAGTGTTGACATGGATGTCGGAAACACTCGGGCACAAGTGGTAAGGGCCCCGAGACGATTTCTGGGCCGAGAAACCGGCGACTGCCGGAAGAGGGGCCTGGTAAGCCGTCCCCTGGCCCGGCCCAGTTGGATCGGAGGAGTCCAGAAGACGCTGCGGACCGCCCGGGAGCGAGCGGTGGGAGCCCCGGGGGCGAAGGAGGGGCTGCAGGCGGGAGGGGGTCACAGGTTGATGCCTGCCGGGGCTCCTTAGGAGGTCAGGGGCGCGGTCCTGGGGAGCCGAGGCCGACCCTGTACTCACAATGCCGGGAAGATCGGCGTATTTAGGGTCCGCCATGGCGGCGGCGAGACGGGGTTGGGGGGCCGGTGCTCGGGTAGGGGAGAGGCTGGGTCCGGGTCCCGGGCTAAGGCGACGGCCCTGGGAGCGGCGGAGGAGGTGGAGGAGCAGGAAGTCTCGCGACAGCAGTAGCACAGGAGCAGAATAAAGCAACAGTCGCGAGAACAGCGCGCTACCACACCCCTGTAGAGGCTCGGGTTGGCGAGAACTAGGCCAGGGAATGAGGTAATGGCGGGTCGGGGAACGCTGACTAGGATTATGGGATATGTAGTTTTCGCCGGCCGGGGCTTGGCCGGGGACGACAGTAACGCGCCTCGGGAATTATTTCATCCAACCTATTTTCTTTAGTTTTTACACCAAATCTGTGAAAGAGCTTTTATAATTCCTATTCTTAATATAAATAAATTTGGACCCCCAGAAATTAATGGTTAGATATAAATAACACAACTAGACATGCTGTGGCACAGCCAGGACTCCCAAACAACAAGTAAACTTTAATAAAGGCTTAGTGTTGTTAGGAATGACCAAGTTAAGTAATCTCAATTTGGGGCTGTCGTAAAATACAGGACGCCTAGTTAAATTTGATTTTCAAATAAATAACTAATATACTTTTTTGAATAAGTATGCCCATATCATATTTGGGACATAATATCACACACACACAAACGCGCACACACACACACACACACACACACACACACACACACATTAGTTTTTTTTAATGTGTAATTCAAATTTAACTGGTTATCTTGTTTTTGTCTTCAAATCTGGCAATCCTATCTCAAGTTCATAAATAGGTAAGTGATGCCTCTGTGCTCTTAGCCACGTCATTGTTTTCAAACTTTTGAATTTTTCAGTTCAGTAAAATTAAAACGACAACAAAGCGTTGCGAGAATAGTATTGCTACCTTTTCATTTTGCAAAGTACATTAAAAGAAAGAACGTTACTATTTACTATTGCCACGACTTAAGAACATACTCTCAGAATAGAAGAAGTCCTTTGAAACTTAATAAATCCTGCTTCATGAAAAACCATGCTATGTGTTTTTTTGCTGGGGCTGCTTATCCATAAATTTTGGTCTCCTACCAATGACCCTCCATGGACTAGCATTTTGAAACTTCTCCACAAACGGATGCCACCCCGGAGCCCCTGAGGGCCTGAGGTTGGGATGTTTCCTAGGATGTCCCCTAGCTTCCAGGATGCTGCAAAACTTAGAAATGGTGACAGACCAAGTGACTGGAGAAATGCCCATTTTCTTGAATTTGAAACTCAGTGTCATTCTATGCATATGTAGAATGTATGGCTCCTCCCCAAGCCTCTATCCCTCTTTCTCTATAGTCATATTGCTTTACTACCCAGTTTCTTATACAGAACCCTTTTCCTTCGGTTTCCTTAAGATTCAAGGTGGGTTAGACGTATAAGCCCAATTTGGGAAACCACCTTCCCAGTTGGGTTCTGAGTGGTTAGGTCTTGTCTGGCCAGGTCATCATTCTCTGCCCCCCTTTCTTTAAAGTTTTTTTTAAAAATTGATATTCAAATACCGTTGTCTCCATTTTATGGACACCACTTTCCCCTGCCCCACCCACCCCTACCTCCCACCCTCCATCCTTACCCTCTTTGGCTTTGTCCATTCTCCCCTTCTCTCGTAGTGTCTAACTGACCTTAGACAACTGCTAGGCAGAACCTCCATCCCCTCCTCCCTTCTTCCTTACCCTGCTCCTCCCTTTGGCCTAGAGCCTCAACTCCTGCAGTCTAACTCTGTTGGCCAGCAGAGGCCTGTGATGTGGAGAAAATCAATTTGGCCAGCTTCTAGATGGTTCTTCTCAGAGGCTGCAGCAGAAGTCTGACCTAAGGACAGCAAGGACAAGGAATCTCCAGGCTTTTTTTTTTTTGCCAGGGAAGTAAGGCCTGAGAAAGGGGATGCGGTGTTAGGGCTCTATCCAATAATAACTGGGACAGGAAACACATTCGCATAGGTACCTAAGCCTGCATAAAACTCAAATGCAGATGTTTGCCCTAGAAGTCCACTCTTAGAGTCCTTCTGGCCTTACCTACCCGGTCATCACTCCTTCACTGCTTTCTGACTCCCTTTCTCTTGAAAAAGTTCCTGCAGCCCACTTTAACCCCAGGCCCAACCTATGAGGCAAAAATGAAAATCTTATCTGCTTTTGAATTCTGATGGCCCAGAATGGGAGTTCATCTTCCTTCAAACCGAGGACCTGGCATATATGTTGGGGACTTAGTAGACTGCACCTCTGGATGTAGAGGAGGAGGAAATACCCAAACCTCTGCTGATACTCCTCTCTGAAAAAATGGGACCTGGACAGCCACCTCTTTAGGGGCACAGGCAGCTACCCTTAAAGGGTGAGTGGGTTGGGAATCTGTGAGAGGGATGTGTGGAGAGGGAATGAGAAGTATGCTCCCAGTTTGGAGAGAGGATTGTGACAGCGGTGGAGGATTTCCTAGAGTATAAAGGGGATGGAAGTGCTGGTGATTTTCTTCCCCAGAATACAGGCCCACTGAGGACCCCCTTTTCCTCTCAGAGGGGTGGAGTCTTTAAGGAGGGACCTACGGGTCAGAGATGCGGGTGCTGGGGGGTGGGATGCATTGAGTGCCTTGGATAGGGAGGGGGTGAGGGCAAGGTTATCTTCCAGAGTTAGACGTGGGGAGAAGAGGTAAAAAAGGAGGAAAGGTGCCTCCATTCAATGATGGATGGCGAGTGGCAGGCCCCCCCCAGGGAAGCCCCGCCCCGCTCCTCCGTCGCGGCCCCGCCCAGGCCCGCAGAGCTGCGCTGCAGCGCGAGGGGCGGAGAGGCAGAGCGCCGGGAGAGCACCAGACGCCTAGGTCGCCCGCATCCCGCTGCCGCAGGAGAGAGGAAGCGCGCCCCGGCCCTGCTCCCCAGCCTTCATCCGGGCGCCCTCAGAGACCGAGCACTTGTCCTCCGCCTTGGCCTCCGCTGAGCTCCCGCCTTCAGAGCACGCACCACTTCTGCTGTCCAAGAAGTGCCCCAGCCCCACACCGGCGACCACCATGACGGAGACCAACAACGAATGCAGCATCAAGGTGCTCTGCCGATTTCGGCCCCTGAACCAGGCCGAGGTTCTGCGGGGAGACAAGTTCATCCCCATTTTCCAAGGGGACGACAGCGTCGTTATTGGGGTGAGTGCCGCTCCAGAAGGGAATTGCGGAGAGGGGGCAGGGGATTGAATTCTACCCCTCGCAGAGCCTTATCCCCTGCCTGTCATTCTGCGCCCCCTCCCCACCGTTCAACCTCCATCCTTTACGCCGCATCCCGGTCTCTCCCCTGCACCAGGATGGCTGGGTGTGGTCTGGCCAGGCCCGCGGCCGAGTGGGAGAGGGCTACTTCCTCGCGATCAGGTCACGCAACTCCCCTTTGCTGCCCTCTGCAGCATCCCCACCCCTTACAGCTAGTCCCGTGTTTTTCTGATGTTTTCCCTCTCTCCTAGAGAAAGCACATCTTCCCTTTGTTATTGGCTCAGGCCTCTACCCCCACCTCCCAGGAAGGGAGGGGTAGGACTAGTGGATGGGCTAGATCTGAGGTGGACAGTGCAGGGTCTCTGTGGAGATACACAAGAGAATGGGCTCTAGAACCAGGCCCTCCATCTCCCCCTGATATAGTTGCAGCCTGAACTTGGAGGGAAGGCACAGGTCTGATGGAGGAGGGTTTTCTGAGAAAGAAATACATCGATGCCACACCTAGTTTTGGGGGGAGCTTCTGGGATCCTAAGGAAATGTCTGCCTTTCCCCTACCAAGTACAGTAGGAAGAAGATTTCAAACCCACCCAACTCCCCCTAACAAATAAAAACAATCAGACCCCGAGACCCTAAAAAGTCCTTGCTTATTCATCCTTTCTCTTGATTATCCAGTAAGAGTAGCAAACCGCCTCCACTTCTTGATGATGGCTCCTGCCCATGGAGTAGATCTTACGAAGGGGAACTAATGTTTACTAATATGTGCTTGTTACTCTACATATTTAATCCTCAAAACAACACTCTGAAGTAGGTATTAGTATTAACATCCATTTTACAGATGAGGAAATTGAGGTCCAAAGAAGTTGAATGACTTTCTCAAGGTCACTCTGTGAATTCATGGGTGTGAACCTAAGTCTGTGAATCCAAAGCTCATGTCTTTTCCTCTGTGTCATGTTGCCTCCACAGATTTCTGTGCTTTATCTGCGATGGCCCGAAGGGAATTTCTAGGGAATGCCTCACCCACCCCTCCTTTCCTAGGTTGGTAGGGGTTGTCAAGCTAAGAAGTAAAAGGATTGGGGCGGATGGAATCCATAGGGCTTGAGGGGTGCCGGGCCAGGAAACTAGCCAGTCCGAGAAGGGAGGGGCACATATGAGGACAGTCCTCAAGGTCAGCAGCACTTCTTCAGTATTTTTGATACACCGTGCTTGGCACAGGCATGCTTGTTAAAGGAATGAAGGAAAGAAGGGAGGGAGCCCAGGCCTTCTGAATCAGAGAGAATGGGACTTTGAGTAAACATACCTTAGGAAGAGACCTGCTTACATGTCCCGTCCCCAGGAGCCTCAGTCTGTCACCACACTGAGCTCTCTTGTCCACACTGTGAACTTAAATGGGTGTTGGCACCGTGTGTGTGCTTATGGATATGTGTTTGCCACATTGAGAGGGCCCTGTCTTTCTGCCTCAAGCATCTTAGGCCTTGCGGATCAGCCCTTGGGTTCTCCTGTCCGAATACTCTGGACAGCAGGCATTAGCTGTGAGAGCTGGACCTTGAGGTCCCTCTGAGATATAAAGGCTGAGAAACAGGAGGGAGGTGGTTATGGGGGAGCAAATCCACAAAAGGTTTCTACCTTTAAGCCTAGTTTCCTTTGCTGTAGGTTTTTCAGGTAAGTCTAAACCAATTCCTCTAGGCTCTCTGGGCTGTCCGACCTGGGCTGGTGAGCATGAGGCGTGGGGTGATGTTGGGAGTTGTGGTATGGGCCTGTCCAATTCGTGCAGCTAAACAGAAGACACGCAGTGCAAGGTGAGAAAGGAAGAGAGCTGAGGAGAGGCCAGGGTCCCCTGCCAGTTCAGATTCTATCTGAGCTCCACAGCTGGTCCTTACTTGCCTGTTTTGCCTGAGATTTGTGGGGCTATACCTTTGTCTTGCGCTGTATTTCCCCTTGCCCTAGCCCTTCCTGTCAATCTCTCACTCCAAATACATGCTTATGGGGGGCCATTTTGTCTCAGGCAGCATCCTTGGAGCCTGTCTTCTCAGCCTTACTATTCATTTGTCGTTCAGGAGGATGAGGGCTATAAGATAAATGATTTTTGAGGAGACCCTTGAGGGTCCCAACAAGGGGAGGAAGTATCCTACCCCCTTCCCTCTTTCCTCCTCTAGCTCCCTTTGGGGCTCAGTATGTGGGAAACTCTCCGAGGCGTTAATGAAGGAAGCTGCTTCAAGATGTGAGGGAAGGTGAGGGAAGAGTGAAAGTAGGAGAGAGTGATCTCTCCACACCCGGCCCCTGTTCCTTTCTCTGCTGGCTCTCTTCTGTGCCTCTGCAGCACTGTGACTAGCTCTGGGCTTCACACTCCCTGATTTTCATGGGCTTTTTCTGCTTGGCAAAGGGTAGGAGAATAAGCGGGAGGGACAGCTCTGGGAGCCTTATCCTTCCCTTACTCCCCTGACTTGTCCCAGGAATCTGGGGGATGGGGCTTAGCCAAAGTAATGGCTTGAGTGTTAGTAGAAGGGCCCAGACCAGTCACTGCCTGTGTGTTCTGTGTATTGTTTGGCTCTTTATGTCACTCAGAATCCAGCATAACTTTTTCACCAGACCTGTTTAAGCGTCTCTCTTAAATGTGGGGAGGGCGACAGTAAACACACACACACACACACACACACACACACTTTCTTTCCCTCCCCCCTTCTGTCTGTTGCTCCCTCTGTCCCTTATTCCCTCCTTCATCCAAGTATCCACTAAATTTTACCTCCCTCGGGTCTCCCAGTGGTTAAGTGCGTTCTTAAGGAGGCAAAATCCCAGAACCATCGAGTACCTAAAGCTAGGTTGGGACCTGCAGGATTATCAGAGCAGAGTCAGTATTGTTTGGGGTAGCCGGGGATTCCTTTGATATCTGAAGGTAGAGACCAAGCATTCTCTCCTTATCTTTGGGGCAGTCTCATAAAGGAAAATGGAGAGGGGAGATAATGTACACTGTGGCCAGTGTCTCTTCAGCATTACCATGGCAACAATCCCCAGGGGTGTCACCATGGAAATCAGGTCTGGTGATGGGAAGTTCAGCTTATACGAAGCACTTTACTGAGGGTTGAAAGGTTGGTCCTCTTCGGACCATAATTGTAGGCTGTCCCATTAGCTTTAGTCTGTACACAAAATGGAAAACTACAGCAAGGTGCTTGGAGACACAAAGGGGCGTGGCGACAAGCAGGAGGCTTGGAGTGGGGTTAAAAGACAGCAGAGAGTCCTGGGCTTGGAGGCTGTAGAGAGGCTCTCTGGAGAAGGCTGTGAGCAGCTCTTAGACTCCTGACAGCAGGAGAGAGAGTGGGTCTCAGGGACACTCCTCCACAGAGGAGGGTCTCCTTGAGTGTTTCTAATTTCTCAAGTCTTCCTCTCTGACATTGTACCAGCTCATGGGGCTTTGGATTACTGGAGGTAGAGATGGTGAGGGAGGCACCTCAGAGAGGATGGGTGGGAGAATTGCAAACTTCTAAAAATGAGGTTGTGGTTGGAAAAAGGGAGGGACAAAGAACTTTATTTCTGCCTGGAAGCATTAGGAGAAATGTCCAAGTTGTCAGGGAGGGCTGTATGGGGGAGGGTAAGAAAAAGCCACGATAAGGATCTGACACAGTGTTGGCTTCAGGTCGCTTTGGCAGTATGAGTCCAGAATCAGTTTGCTTGGGTTTGAAACTGTGCTCTACCATGTCTCAGCTGTGTGACTGTGGAGAAGCTACCTTGCCTCTCTGAACTTCAATTTCTGCATCGATAAAGTTAAACAATAAATGTATCTACCTCTTACGATTGCAGTGAGCATTAAATAAGATAATGCATATAAATAGCTTAGCACAGTGACAGGTACATAGTAAACTCTCAATAAAAGTAAGATGTTATTAGTATTTTATATATGCTATCTTCCCACAAACTAGCCTTTGACACAATTAGGAAGCGGTTACCATTTTCCCCTTTTACTGGTTATTTCATCCAAACACCAGCTCTGCAGTATGTTCTTGCTCTCTTCCTCCATCAATACCTGTTAAACGAATATTCATGAAGACCATCCTATGAGCCAAAGACTGCATGTAATGGAATTTAGAAGGAAACTCTGTGCTCAAGAACCTCTTGAACTACATGGTGGCCCAGGCTTTGTAGTGGTCAGGGCAGAGGTTTGGGAGGGAGCATTAGAAATGGCGTTTGCGACATCTGGTAAAGATGGCTGTGTAGGCAGACATGGCTCACCTCTTCACGTAACAACATTAACTTACAACTAAAATATAGAAGAGCCATCACTCAGAACTGTCGAAATTTGAATTGAATGGAAGTCTGACAGCTACAGAATTAAAGAAACCAACCACATCCATCCAGACTGGTAGGAGAGGCACAGATGTGGAATGGGCTGGTCCCACACCCACATGTGGTAGTTTAAAATTCTGAAGGGATATCTCGGGGCAAGGAATCCCAGCCCCATACCAGGCCCCCTAGCCTAGGGTTCCTGTGCCAGGAAATCCCCACAACTTCTGGCTGAAAAAAACAGTGGGGATTGAGTCGGTGGAAGAAACTGCTCAAGCCCCAAGCAGTTCCTCTTAAAGAACCCACGGACTCACCTACTCAGACCCTCTGAGCCCCAGCACTGGGGTAGCAGCTTGAAAGGCATCAGTGGCATACATGGAGAAACTGAAGTGTCTGGCATCAAGACAAGCAGAGTCCACTGTACCTTTTCTAAACCCTTCCCCCACAGAGCCGGCAAGCTGGTGCCATATCTGAGACTCTACCAACCTAGCTAACACTGTTTGATGTGCCTTGGAGATCCCCAGAGACTCTGCCTCACCCAGCTTACAGGCCCACCCAAGCTGCTTTTCCATATGAATGGCTGGTCTTGCTTCATGCTTCACAATTTCCCAAATCCTAGCAAACAAGCAACAGCTGGTCTCAGTAAGCCTCAGGCCTGGCACTAGCAGCAACCAGCGTAGATTCACAGTTTGGCTTTGTCTGGGAATCTCCAAGCCCAGCACAAGTAGCAGCCATTTCAGATATGTCACGCAGGATGGCCCTGGGAAAATACAGGTGGGGGCTGACCTTGGCCTGAAGCACCCAGGAAACCCCAGGGCCAGTGCACCCAGTGGACAGCTACAGACCACATCAGAGCACCACCACCCTGCCCCTGCACAACTGATTCTCCACAGAGGGTAGACGTTGGTGGTCAGTGGTCACAGCCAATCCTTGCAGCCGACTGAACTGGGTAAATCCCCCTCATTGATCCGCCAACAACAACCAAGGCTCAACTACAAGAGGAAGGTTTACTCAGCCCACATAAAAGGCACACCTCAAGTACCCAGTTTGCTTGATAGGGGAGGCTTTGCCACTGGACCCCACAGGACACCTACTACATTAAGCTACACTACCAGGACACGGAGTCAAGTGGCTCTACCTAATGCATAGAAACAAACAGAGGGAGACTGCCAAAACGAAGAGACAAAGAAACATGGCCCAAATGAAGAACAGATCAAAACTCCAGAAAAAGAGCTGAATAAAATGGAGATATGCAATCTATCAGATGCAGAGTTCAAAACACTGGTTATAAGGATGCTCAAGGAACTTAGTGAGGACCCCAACGGCATAAAAAAGATCCTGTCAGAAACAAAGGATACACTAATTGAAATGAAGAACAATTTACAGGGAAACAACAGTAGAATGGATGAAGCCAAGAATCAAATCAATGATTTGGAACGTAAGGAATCAGAAAACAACCAATCAGAACAAGAAGAAAAAAGAATTTAAAAAAGTGAGGATAGCATAAGCAGCCTCTGGGACAACTTCAAGAGGTTCAAATTCTCTTCATAGGGGTGCCAGCAGGAGAAGAGAAAGAGTATGAAATTGGAAATCTACTTGAAAAAATAGTGAAAGAAAACTTTCCTAATTTGGTGAAGGAAATACACATGCAAGTCCAGGAAGCACAGAGAGTCCCAAACAAGATGGATGCAAAGAGGCCCACTCCAAGACACATCTTAATTAAAATGCCAAAGGTTAAAGATAAAGAGAGATCTTAAAAACAGCAAGAGAAAAGAAGTTAGTTACCTACAGGGGAGTTTCCATAAGACTCTCACCTGATTTCTCAAAAGAAACTTTGCAGGCTGGAAGGGATTGGCAAGAAATATTCAAAGTCATGAAAAGCAGGGACCTACAGCCAAGATTGCTCTACTCAGCAAAGCTATCATTTAGAATAGAAGGGCAGATAAAGAGCTTCCCACACAAGAAAAAGCTAAAGGGGTTCATTATCACCAAACCATTATTATATGAAATGTTAAAGGGCCTTATTGAAGAAAAAGAGGAAAATCAAAACTATGAACAATAAAATGGCAAAAAAATTTGTATCTATCAACAACTGAATCTAAAAAACAAACTAAGCAACAAGAAGAACAGAGATAGAATCATGGATATGGAGACCATTTTGATGGCTGCCAGATGGGAGGGGGCTGGGGGAGAATTGATGAAGAGGTGAGGGGATTAAGAAGTACAAATAGGTAGTTACAGAATAGTCATGGGAATGCAAAGTACAATATAGGAAATGGAGTAGCCAAAGAACTTATATGTATGACCCATGGACATAAACAATCATGTGGGGATTGCCTGAGGGAGTGGGGGATGCTGGGTAGAGGGGAGCAAATGGGAATAATTGGGACACCTGTAATAGCATAATTAATAAAATATAATTTGAAAAATTTTTTAAAAGAAATGGCTTTTGCTAACTGTACATATCCTCCCTCAAATTCTGACAGGAAACCGCCCATGACATACTACAGTCTGACCAAAGTAATTAGGTGTCAATTACTTTGTAAGAGATGTAAATAATGGTGATGCGAGGACTCTAAAGGCAGAAAAAGTAGAAAACCACTGGTCTAGTTATTCTCATAAAAAGGTCTGATGAAATGAATTTATCCTGTGTATAATCAATAAAAATTAAAAGAAACTTACACTTTAACAGAAACAAAAATCTTAAGATAAAGAAGTGAAGAGCTAGACTTGGAATTTAGGGGCCCAGCTAAGAGTAGGGAAGGGGGTACAGGCCTTCCCAGAACCCTGAAATTATAACCTGTGGCTTTCCCTGCTCATGAGATTACGAAGTGCACCCATGTCTACTTCTTGGACATCTTTTATCCTCACAGTACTGAGAATGCCACCTTCCCTCCCTCTCTGGTCTCTTCCTTCTTCCTCTCCTATGCGGAGGGAAAGGGGCTCCTCAGGCAATAAATGCCTTCAGCACTTGGAGAGCGCCTTTCATTTTAATATGGAATCCTTTCACTGGGAGTGTTGGAGAGAGACGGAGAATGTGAGAACGAGTGTGTACGTATGTGTGTGTGCTGGCGCCTTTGTTCCCAGAAGGGAAGAGGGGACAGGGTGGGGGTGGGGAGCCAAGGTTGGCTTGAGAGTTATAGTCAATCGCTCCCCTTTGGCTGTGTGCCTGGCTTCAAGGAGCATGTGTAGACCTCGCTGGTGAGGAGTGAGACTCATGGGTCTGAGATCCGCGTGGTTGGTTTGTTTCCACTTCTTGGCCAGAGGCTGGAAGAAACGTTGAGTTATATCACAGTTCAGGAGTCAAGGTTCAGTTGAAAAGAAAAGAAAAGAAAGATATTACCACTGAGGAGGAGAAGCATCAATGCCACTTTAAATCTGTTAGTTGTAACACTATGATTTTATTCTATGTAATAAGGATTTTGTTCTTTATAATGAAGTGTAATGACAAACTGTACAGGTATAAAGGGTGGAAAATTCACAAAAGTCCTATGAATAACCCATAGATTCACTCAAACCTTAAAAAAAAAACAAGGTATATTTTTCTTTAATAAGATTAAACATAAACTGATTACCACACTCATATATTTTAATTGTTGACAAAGCCAAAAACAAAGAAAAGCACAAGGAAGAAACTAAACACCTGTCAAAAGCCCCTTCCCCAAACACTGTTAACAACTGAATAGATTTGTTTCAGTGGGTTTTTTGGCCTATACACATATATTAACTTTAGTAAGTATCATAAACTAAATGTTGTTTTATAATCTGTTTTTTTCAATAATAAAATATGACTATTTGACTATAAAATATTTTACATAATTTTATTTTTTGGAATGTTTACTTTTTAAATGTCTTACATACACACGTGACAAATTCAAATGCTATAAAACAGTATACAATGAAAAGGAAGCCTCCTTCCTACCCCTCTCTCTTAGCCACTAGTTTTTGTGGATCCTTCTAAAAGCATACTACATGTTTATGGACAAATACATATACTTTTTTAAACACAAAGGGTTGCATACTGTACATACTGTTCTGTACCTAGCTTTCCCCCCTTAACCGTGAGTCTCCTAGATCCTATTATACCAGCACATAAAGAGCTGTCTCACACTTTCAGACAACTTTTTCACAACTGTGTAATTTGTTGTAGGGCTATGCCATTGATGAACCTGGTTATCCTAATGGGTTGTCCTAATCATTTACTATTACAAACAGTTAAATGAACTTGTATATATAAGTTTTGCATATGTACAGTATTTCCTTTTTTTAATTTATTTTTTATTGATTGATTTTTAGAGAGAGAGAGAAACATTGATTTGTTGTTCCACTTATGCATTCATTGCTTGATTCTTTTTTAAGATTTCATTTATTTACTTTTAGAGAGAGGAGAAGGGAATGAAAAAGAGAGGAAGAGAAACATCAATGTGTGAGAGATATATGGATCAGTTGCCTCTTGCACCTGGGACCTGGCCCTCAACCCGGGCATGTGCCCTGACTGGGAATCAAACTGGTGACCTTTTGGTTCACAGGCCAGTGCTCAATCCACTGAGCCACACCAGCCAGGGCTCATGGTTGATTCTTTATGTGTCCTGACCAGGGATCGAACCCACAACCCTGGTGTATTGGGATGATGCTCTAACCAAATGAGCTTCCCGGACAGGGTCTGTACAGTATTTCTGTAGGATAAATTTTTGGAAGTGGAGGTTATAAGCTGTATGCATTTTTAAATTTTTTTAAATTTTTTTTAAAAATTTATTTATTTTCAGAGAGAGAAGGGAGGGAGAAAGAAAGGGAGAGAAACAGCAATGTATGGTTGCCTCTCACATGGCCCTCACTGGGGACCTGGCCCGCAACCCAGGCATGTGCCCTGACTGGGAATCGAACCGGGACCCTCTGGTTCCCAGCCCGTGCTCAATCCACTGAGCTACACCAGCCAGGCGCATTTTAAAATTTAAGAGCTAGCCCTGGCCTGGTGGCTCAGTCAGTTGGAGCGTCTTTCCATACACCAGAACGGTGCAGGTCCCCCTCCCTGTCAGGACACATACTTAGGTTACAGGTTTGCTCTCCAGTTTAGACATGTACAGGAGGCAACCAATCAATGTCTCTCTCTTTCTCTTTCCCTTACTCTAAATCAATAAACATATTGTCTGGTGAGGATTAAAATAAAATTTTAACTGCTAGTTCCAAATGGCCTTTTATTGAGTTGGCCCAATTTATATATGCCCTCACCAATGCAGTGTTTTATCAAACTATTTTATTTTGACCACCTTGATAGGTTTAAATTGTATTTCATAGTCTTAATCTGCATTTCTGTTACTAACAATGAGGTTGTGCATCCATTCATATTTTAAGAGCCATTATAACATTATTTTATGATTTTATATTTCACGATAGCACTTACTGAGGTTTCTATACAGAGAGGACACATATCTTATGCAAACAGCTGAATGAATTTTATAACATATTTTGACATTCATGTAACCATTACCCAGATTGAGATCTAGAGCCTTTCTGTCACCCTCGAGTAGTTCCCTTGTGCCTCCTTCCTGTCAATAACACTCCCAGGCAACTGCTATGTTGACTTCTATCACTATAGATAAGTTTCGCATATTCTTGAATTTCATGTAAAGGGAATAATACAATATGCTGTCTTTGTGTTTGAGTTCTTTCACTCAGTGCAGTTTTGAGATTTATTGATGTTCTAGTATGACATCATCTTACATAGCAGCAAGGGGTAAAATATGCCATAATTCCATCAATTTTTTATGTAAACCAGTCCCCTAAATGTTACTCTGAGTTGTTTTAAATTTCTGGTGGTTATAATCAGTGTGATAGTAAACATTCTTGTAGCTAAGTATTTGCTACAAATATATCTGGGTCAATGGATACATACAATTCAAGGCTTTTTTTTTTTTTTTACTGCTAAAAAGAAAAGAGTAGCTTTTATTTTCTTTGCTGCAATGCATATTTTGCCCCCAATTTACATCCACTCTACCCTACCCAGACCACATTACTTTGGTGCTGAGTTGCCATAATTTGCATTCCATCTCTCCAAAAGACATGGGGATGAGGTATCACAGGTATCCTCTGATCAGCTCAGCGCACTGTCACAGTGGGTCCTGCCCTGAAGCCCTTCGCTCACCCTCAGAAGGAATGAGTTAGGTATACAAGCTTATTGGCATGTTCATGGAAAACCTGGGCGTATTCTTTCACGTCCTTTTCATTTCCACTCTTTACAGCTTCAGTGAGAACTAGCAAAGGGACGTTGGTTTCCAAAAAAGAATCGGATATTTGATCCATCACAGCTTTCCGAAGCGGTCTGGACGAACGTGTCTTCTTTAACTCCTTGGTTGTCAGACTTCCACTCAGTTCAATTTTGGGTCAGATCTGGCTGTTTTTTTTTTTTTTTTAAGATTTTATTTTTTTATTTATTTTTAGAGATAGGAGAAGGAAGGGAGAAAGAGAGGGAGAGAAAGAGCAATGTATGGTTGCCTCTCACATGGCCCTCATGGGGACCTGGCCCGCAACCCAGGCATGTGCCCTGACTGGGAATCGAACCAGGACCGCTAGGTTCCCAGCCCGCGCTCAATCCACTGCGCTACACCAGCCAGGGCTGTTTTTGTTTTTTAAATTGTTGTTTTTCCTCTTTTGGTTGTGCGAGGAGGCATGGTGTGTCTATCTACGCCTCCATCTTGGCCAGAAGTCTGGACATCTTTATGTTTAATGAACATTTGTATTTTTCTTCTGTTGTTAGCAGCTAGTTCTTGTTCATTTTTTATGTTTAGTTTTGTGTTTTTATTACTAATTTATGAGAGTTTTTATATAGTAAGAATATTAATGTCTTGTCCTGGCTGAGTGGCTCAGTTGGTTGAAGCATCCTTCCACACACCGGAAGTCTGCAGGTCTGATCTCCAGCCAGGGGGTCGTATAGGTGGCAACTAATCAATGTTTCTCATGTCAATGTTTCTCTCTCTCTCCCCTCTTCCTCTCGCTCTAAAAAATCAATAAAAACAAATCCTCAGGTGAGGGTTTTAAAAAAAGAATATTAATGCCGTTGTTTTAAAAACTTAATATTTTCTTATTTAAAATTTTTGTATTTTTCTTTTAGAAAAGTTTAAAATCTAAATCCAAAAGAATAGAAATCTAAAATCTCATTCTCCAAGGATAATCTTTGTTAACATGTTTTTCTGTGCAAGGTATAGAAAATATACTTTTTTTTTACAGAAATGGAATCATCCTTCACACATTTTTTACACTGATACTAATTTTAAAACCACTTTTTAGCTTAATATACCTTGCCATGTAATTACATCTATCTATACATATTTTTATTCTCACTCAAGGACATTTTTTTTATTGCTTTTAGAGAGAGAGAAACATCGATGTAAGAGGGAAACATCGATTGGTTGCCTCCTGTATGTGCCTGGACCTGGGATTAAACCCTCAACCTAGGCATGTGCCCTGACCTGGAATCAAACCCGAAACCCTTAGGTTACGGGATGGTGCTCCAACCAACTGAGCCACACAAGCCAGGGCATAACATCATCTCTCTCTCTATATATATATTTTTTAAAGATTTTATTTTTATTTAATTTTAGAGAGAGGGGAAGGGAGGGAGAAAGAGAGGGAGAGAAACAGCAATGTATGGTTGCCTCTCACATGGCCCTCACGGGGACCTGGCCTGCAACCCAGGCATGTGCCCTGACTGGGAATCGAACCGGGACCCTTTGTTTCCCAGCCCATGCTCAATCCACTGAGCTACACCAGCGAGGGCATCATCTCTATATTTTTAATTTAAAA
Organism: Micronycteris hirsuta; assembly: GCA_004026765.1. Classification (NCBI taxonomy): domain Eukaryota; kingdom Metazoa; phylum Chordata; class Mammalia; order Chiroptera; family Phyllostomidae; genus Micronycteris; species Micronycteris hirsuta. Next base: position 60,118 of record PVJI01008169.1, read on the forward strand.
GCAATACGTTGTCATTGTAAAACATTTAAATGTCACAAAAAATGTAGTAAGTATAAATTCCTGTCATTCTGCTCTCCAGTGATAACCACCGTTAACAGTTCTTTGCATAGTCTTTCATGTCTTTTTTCTGAGGTATTCTACCCATACGCATTATATGCATTGTTTTAAAATATGTAATTACATTATATACATTGTTTTTATGTTTTTACTTGACAATCAACCTCAGACATGTCAATATATGTGAACTAACCTGGCTGATTTTAATGGGGTAGAATACAGAGGTGTCAAAACCAATGTGTTGATGGATGTTTGAATTGTTTTTAGTTTCTCTGTAATACACACCTCTTCAGCAAACATCTTTCAGTGCTGAAGCAAGTGCTGTAAAATGAACACCTAGCACTGGAGTTGTTGGTACAAAGTACAAATGGTATGGACATTTAAATTTTTCACGGAATTGTCCTCTAGAAAGGCTTTATCAGTTTAAACATTCCCTTCACTGAAGAGCACGCTTTCACAACCTCTTTCTCTTGGTGGATTCTGGTTTTGGGCTTCACAGGCTTTCACCAGAGAGACTAGTCAACTATTTCAGGTAGATTTTTATCATAAGCCAGAGTTTTCTAATCTTTTTAATATTAGAAAATAATATTTATTTTCCTTTAGGCAAAGAAGTAAAAAGAAGGAAACCAGATAATGCAGTACTGCTTCACCCTCTTTGACCTCACAATTTTTAAAAATATAATATTAAACATGGTTTAAAAATGACAACAATCTAGCCCTGGCTGGTGTAGCTCAGTGGATTGAGCGCGGGCTGGGAACCAGAGGGTCCCGGTTCGATTCCCCATCAGGGCACATGCCTGGGTTGTGGGCCAGGTCCCCATGAGGGCCATGTGAGAGGCAACCATACATTGCTGTTTCTCTCCCTCTCTGTCTCCCTCCCTTCTCCTCTCTCTAAAATAAATAAATAAATAAATAAATAAATAAATAAATAAATAAATAAATAAAATCTTTAAAAAAATAAAAAAACAAAAATGACAACAATCTAGAATACAGAATGAAAATTGAAAGCCTTCTGTCTTTCAGTTTCTCTCCCCGAAATAACCACTGTTCATACTTTTGTGTCATTCCCTCTAGAGAAAAATATATGCATAGATGCACAACTCCAGCTCTAGCCCAGTTGTATGACTTTCCTTAATTATTTAAAACATGTCCCCCAAACTCTGGTCTGTAGACCCAGCAGTGTGCATATCACTCGGGTGGAGATGGGCGCTGTAGTCAACAATTCGACACTGAGATGTAGTCTCTTGATACTGAAAGGCGGGAAAACACGACTGAAAAATTTGTCATGTGATAGAGAACAAGCATAGTCTCATTTAATCTCACCAGAGACCTTCCCTTTGGTGTGATTAGATATCAAATATAGTCTTTGTTTGACTCCCTGGGTTGTAAATATTTTGTATCCTCAACATTCTTATCAGCGCACATGATGTATATACCATGTTGCCTGAATTAAGCAAAATACTTGTAGGTCTGAGTGACTTGCTTTACAATTCCTTAAAGGGAGACCCATATTTATGATTTTATGTAATCCTTTCTAAAAGGAGCTTGTTTCCGTAATAGCTCAGCAGCTCGGTATATGTACATTTCATTACACAATAGGGAACATTCTCTCTCTCCATATATATATATAGATATACATAGATATATCTATATATATCCCTCACTTAGCATCTTTCACTTAAAACATCTTGAAAGTCCTTCCATATCAGGACATAATGGATCTATTGAGGAAGACAGTGTTAAAGTAGGGTAGATTTTTAAAGTTAATGAATTGTTCCGCACTCTCTGTAGCCTGTGGCTAGCCCTGTTGTCTTATCCATTGGTTTCCAAGGGCAGGGAGTCCAGGGTATCGGAACGCTAAATCATCACACCCGGACTGAGATCCCCTCACACAGTCTCGCTGTGTGACATTCCTCAATGGCACAACTCTTGGTGTCAACACTAAATTTTGTTTTTCTCTCTTTTCCTTCATCCCAATCACCATCCATACATGTGGATGGTTGAAGAACGAATGCATCTCAGACTGCTGGATGAGGTCTCAGTATTTCTTCTCCCTTGCACCCTGCCTGCTGATGTCTTTTATTTCCACTCCAGGGGAAGCCGTATGTCTTCGACCGTGTGTTCCCCCCAAACACGACTCAGGAGCAAGTTTATCATGCATGTGCCATGCAGATTGTCAAAGGTAATGGATGTAGTTTTCGAATGTATTTTTTCAGGCTCCCCATTCCCTACCCCAGTTCTCTCCACCAGTGCTCTTTCTCTGCCGTCTCTTCCAGATGTCCTTGCTGGCTACAACGGTACCATATTTGCTTATGGACAGACATCCTCAGGGAAAACACATACCATGGAGGTGAGGGTTCTGACTTCCATGGAGGGTGAGAAGCTGGGAGTGTTGATGGGAGACCAAGAAATCTCCATGAGGAAAGGGCTGGGAATCAAGGGTTGCCTGGTGCAAAGGTAGCTGGGTCCAGAGGATGAGCTGAGGGGCAATAATCTAATGCAAGTTTAATGCAGTCCCTTCAGCCTGCTGTAGTTTGCCCTCCTTTCCACTGCTCCAGTTTTCTTTTGATCCGGAAAAGCAGCAGCAATGAAAGTTCAAAGGGCTATTCAGTTCTGCCCTTCTTCCACAAAATGGTAGACAAGACAGTGACCATCTCCCAATGTAGGATGTCTCCTATCAACTATCACCTTTGTGTTCATCTGTATACCTCTGAGTTATCTCATTCTGCCTGAGCTCCAGCCTTATTCTGGAATACCCTCACCCCCCAGGGAAAGCTGCATGACCCCCAGCTGATGGGAATCATTCCTCGAATTGCCCGAGATATCTTCAACCACATCTACTCCATGGACGAGAACCTCGAGTTCCACATCAAGGTGATCGGGTCATGCTCTGGGTGCCCTCAGATGGGGACTGGGAGGGGAAGATCTAATATGAACTCACTGAGATCCTGGGCACCCCAGCTTACTCTCCCCTCTGGTACCTCAGTCCTTCTCCCCTAAGATACTCTCTTCTTCTCCCACTGCCACTGTGGGAGCAGGTCACGTTAGCTTGAGATTCCTTAAAAGAGGCCCTCTTCACTTCATACTCCTCCTTTCTCCCTAACCAGGTTTCTTACTTTGAGATTTACCTGGACAAAATTCGTGACCTTCTGGATGGTGAGTGGGGATGTGAGGAGGGCAAGGAAAAGAAAGATCACATTGCTCTTGGGTTAGGTACCGTTTGCCAAGAGAAGCAGAGGGCACACGAGGGCACACACCCATGCCTGAGTCCTTTGCCTCCAGTCACCAAGATTTCCAAAAACTGAGATGGTCAAAGGAAGAATTTAAATGCCCAGGCCTATCTGTAAATAGCCTGAGACAAGCTGGCCCCCTGGAACTGTGATTCTAGAGGAGGAGAAACTGCAGGGAGTTTAGGCTTCACAGGGGAGCCTTCTTCCCTTTTGCCCGTAGAAGAAACCACCGTCTGAGTGGACTGCTGGGGGCGGGGGGGGGGGGGGGGCGGGGAGTGCTGGCCTTCCTTACCTGTGCTGTCTGATTCAGTGACCAAGACAAATCTGTCTGTGCACGAGGACAAGAATCGGGTGCCATTTGTCAAGGTGAGAGCAGGGACGGGGGCACCCAGTGTATTTCTAGTGTGGGTATGGGGGGAGGGTGGACCAGGGACCCAGAAGTTGGTGGGTGGGTCTCCTGGAGGGGTGAAATGTGCCAGGAGGCTGGGGAGAGTCTGGGCCTTGGAATGGACATTATCTGGAAAGGCCATTCTGTCAGGTGTGCAGGTGATCGAATTTGCAGATCAAAGTTTATGGGCCGCTGTCCATTCGCCCCCTGCAGGGTTGTACTGAGCGCTTTGTGTCCAGCCCGGAGGAGATTTTAGATGTGATTGACGAGGGGAAATCGAATCGTCATGTGGCTGTCACCAGTGAGTGGGGATATAAGAGACTTCTGAGTCTGGGGATTGCCTTTGGGGATTGAGAGACTCAAAAGAGAGCAAGGGAAGACTGTCCTCCAGAGGAGAAGGGACCCTGTTTCTGGGAAATGTAGTTGCCCGGGGAAATGTAGTTGCAGGGCCCTCTCTTGGTGGGTAGGGTAGCAGTCGGGGGAAGCCAGGCTGAGGGCTTCCGTCTGCCCTCCTCCTGCAGACATGAATGAGCACAGCTCTCGCAGCCACAGCATCTTCCTGATCAACATCAAGCAGGAGAACGTGGAGACTGAGCAGAAGCTCAGTGGGAAGCTGTATCTGGTGGACCTGGCTGGGAGTGAGAAGGTTGTGGGTCTTGGGGGGCCGGAGAGGGAAGGAAGCCTTGGGGAGAGGTGGCCTTTCTTAAACATCAAAATAACTGTTTTTCATTGAGACATAATTCATATTCCATAAAGTTCACCACCTAAGAGTGGACAATTGAGTGGCTTAGGGGCCATTTGCATCATTGTGCAACCATCACCCCTAATTCCAGAACATTTTCATCACCCATTAACAGTCACTCCTGTCCTTCCCTCCCCCACCCCCTGGCAACTGCTCATCTACTTTCTGTCTCCGTGGATTTTCCTTTTTTGGATATTTCATGTAAATGGGATCATACAGTATGTATGATATGTAGGTGGGAGGGGGTGGCCTTTGGCAAAAGAATTAGAAAGGGCCTTCTCTGTCTCTTTTCCCTCCCCTCTTTGAAGCCCTACGTGGAGAGGAGGTGGTGAGAGCCCGCTCCCTGTGCCGTGGCTCATGACGCTCTTGTCCCTTAATGCCCTGGTAGGTCAGCAAGACTGGAGCAGAGGGAGCCGTGCTGGATGAGGCAAAGAATATCAACAAGTCACTGTCAGCTCTGGGGAACGTGATCTCCGCCCTGGCTGAGGGCACTGTGAGTGTCCTTGGGTCCTGTCACCCTCAAGTTCCACGTCATCTCCCATCTTCTCCTAATGCTGCCACCTAACCTTGCCCCTGTTCATGGATTGCCTGATTTCTAGTCCACCACTGTCCTTTCTGATTCCCCTGTTACATTTATTTTTCTAATTCAGTCTCCCTCCTCCCCCAGAAAAGCTATGTTCCGTATCGTGATAGCAAAATGACTCGGATTCTCCAGGACTCTCTGGGAGGAAATTGCCGGACAACTATGTTCATTTGCTGCTCACCATCCAGCTACAATGATGCGGAGACCAAGTCCACCCTGATGTTTGGACAGCGGTCAGTGGCAGGGTCCCCAGCTCCCTGCCCAGCCCCTACCGCTCTCTCCCCTCAGCGTCAGGCAAGCCGTAATGGAGGTCTCATCACCTTGTTCCTTTCTCCTCGCCCAGGGCAAAGACCATTAAGAACACCGCTTCAGTGAATCTGGAATTGACTGCTGAACAGTGGAAGAAGAAATATGAGAAGGAGAAGGAGAAGACAAAGGCTCAGAGGGAAACCATTGCAAAGCTAGAGGCTGAGCTGAGTCGCTGGCGCAATGGTTAGAGAGGAGTCTTGTGGGCATGAGAGGTGGTGGGAGGAGGAGGGGGCTCAGGGAGCCAGGGAGAGCCCTGTCTAGGGTGATGCTTAAGGGCAGTTCAGCCTCCCAGGAGGTGAGCAGTGGAGCAGTCATGAGGGAAAGGGAGAGGACCATGTCTCCCCACCCTTGAAAAGGTCCACTGGCAAGAGAAATGGAGGCCTGGAGGCCTTGGCGTTGAGCAGTGAGGAAGGGAGGACTGGTGGGTGCAGCTTTCCCTTCTCCCAACTCTCACCTCGTTTGGCCCCTTTCCCAGGAGAGAACGTGCCTGAGACAGAGCGCCTGGCTGGGGAGGATGCAGTGCTGGGAGCCGAGCTCTGCGAGGAGGCACCTATGAACGACAACTCCTCCATTGTGGTGCGCATCGCGCCTGAGGAACGGCAGAAGTACGAGGAGGAGATCCGCCGCCTCTACAAGCAGCTTGATGACAAGGTGGGGAAACTCGGGCAGGGCACAGAGATGAGCCCAATGGAATGAGAAGAGAGGACTTGAAAAATTAGCTTATACTGTCCTTGCCTGATTTTAGAAGGGGTAAATGCTCATTACTGACAATGTGGAAGATAAGTAAAAATACATAGAAGGAAATTAAAATCATCCCACCATTCAGAAATAATGCTATTAACATTTTGCTTTTTTCTGTGCATATACCATGCAACTATATATAGTGTATATGTGTATAGAGATATACTGTATATGTAACTTTGCATTTGATTTTTTTAAATTCAATATCATATAATGAGCAATTTCGTCTTTGTAAACAACTTTTCATAAAAGTATTTTTAAGTGGCTGCCTAACAGTCTGCTTACCAGAATGTATTTAACCATTCGCTTATTACGGGGCTTCTAGTTCTTTTGGTTGTGTTTGTTTTCGCTATTATAAATAATTAACTTTAATGAAAGGACTAACTTGGCCTCTTGTGCATTAGATTTTGCTTTTCAATGATTTGATTACAATGGAGTGCTAGAGCAGGATTTCTAGGTTGAAGGATATGAATATTTTAAGGATTTTTCTATGTATTGTCCAGGTTATACCAACTTCCAGCAAGAAAGGAATTTAAAAACGAGGGCAGGAGTTGAGGAAAGAAGCGGAGGAAAAGATGTCTTTTTAGGATATGGGTTTTTTTTTAACTCAGAACCTAAATTATTTGATTTTATTAGGATCCTATTTCTCCCTCAACCCCATGAGTCTAGACCAGAAGGACTAGCTTCCCTTCCTTCCATCTTTCTCCGTTGCCTCCCACAGGACGATGAAATCAACCAGCAGAGCCAGCTCATAGAGAAACTCAAGCAGCAGATGCTGGACCAGGAAGAGGTAATGGGGAGGAGGGCCAGACGTGAGAGGAGGGGTGTGTTCATCCCTGGAAGAACCGTTTTACAATCAGATGGGAGAGGGGTCATTCTGCTAGGGTTTAGTCATCCTCAAAACTGTAGAGGTCTGGGCACTTAATTAGGGCTTTGCCTAAAGCACAGGTAATGGTGTCTAGGTGCTTCTTCATCCTGTTGCCCTATTTCTTTTCCTTTCTTTCTTTTTTTTTTTAAAGATTTTATTTATGTTTTAGAGAGAGGGGAGGGAGAGAGAGAGAGGAGAGAAATACTGATGTGTGGTGGAAGAGAAACATTAATTGGTTGCCTCTTGCACATGCCCGTGACCTTTCAGTTCGCAGGCCTTTGCTCAGCCCACTGAGCCACACCAGCCAGGGCCGTTACCGTATTTTTAAGAAGCCTAAAGCCCACTTCCTCTTGACTCTTACTTTGGGCCTTGCCTCTCTCCTAGAGCTATGCCTGGGTGGGGGACTCGGCTTCCCCAGAGCAGGGGCCACAGAGGTGGTCACTGGCAGCAGACCCCCTCACATGCCTCCTCTCCCTTAAAGCTGCTGGTGTCCACTCGAGGAGACAATGAGAAGGTCCAGCGGGAGCTGAGCCATCTGCAGTCGGAGAATGACGCTGCTAAGGATGAGGTGAAGGAAGTGCTGCAGGCCCTGGAGGAGCTGGCCGTGAACTACGACCAGAAGTCTCAGGAAGTGGAGGAAAAGAGCCAGCAAAACCAGCTTCTGGTGGATGAGCTGTCTCAGAAGGTGGTGAGTGTCCGACTGGAGTCCAAGAGCTCCCTGGCCACAGAACATGCTCCACGGCCAAAGGGACCGTTGCTTCCTTTCAGGGCCGCATTGTGCTTGCCCCTTTGCGCTGCTGTTCGGTGTGTTGTGAGACCCTCCCACAGCTGCTCACTGCACTTTGCCCTCCTGACCCTTCTCTCTTCCAGACCCTTCTGCAGGGCCTGTATTCTCTTCACAGCACCAATCAGGGTCATGCATGAAGGGAGAGGCTTCTGCCTGGGCTGGGGAGGGTAGCAGGAAGAGGGTGGTGGGATGACCTGAGGGCCTGTCCCCAGGCCACCATGCTGTCCCTGGAGTCTGAGCTGCAGCGGCTACAGGAGGTCAGCGGACACCAACGAAAACGGATTGCTGAGGTGCTGAATGGGCTGATGAAGGACCTGAGTGAGTTCAGTGTCATCGTGGGCAACGGGGAGATTAAGCTGGTGAGTGGGACAGAGGCAGCAGCTTTGTTCAGGTCATTTTTTTGTCCTGGGCATTGGTGGGAAATGCAAGATGGGAGAGTTCAGGGACCCTCAGGGACCATGAAAATGGTGGGCCAAGATCCGGGAAACATGCTCTCTAACTAGACCCAGGAAAACAAGTAGAGGTCTGCACAGACTCAACTGAAAATACACCTTTTAAAGTATGTGGAACACAGAAACAATGGAAGAGCATATGAGATCTTGCTCCCTGGCATATGCGGTCAGTTTGGCTCAAATAAACTCTTACCAAAATTCTCTTTGGAAAAAAAAGTAGTAATGGAGATGCAGTTACAGCAGCATTTAGAGTGCGGGGCACAGTTAGAAACGATGTGTGCAAATCTGTGGCCGGGACAACGACCCGCCTGGGTGGTCAAGCAGAACAGTTTGCAAAAGAAAATCATATTCCTTTTAAGATGGAAGAGGGTGGCTGTTGGAATTGGATCTTTAAGTGCAGATAGAGCACAGGCGGCAAACACAAGGCCCGCGGGCCGAACCCAGCCCTCCACCTTGTTTCTACCTGGGGGCAGCGCCGAGCTCTCGCTTAACTGTTAAGGAGTAGTTACACGTATGCAGTCCTAAAATTGCATTCGGCCCTTTGAAGGCAACCGCAAGGCTGAGGTGGCCCCTGGTGAAAATGAGTTTGACACCCCTGAGATAGAGGTATTTAGTATGAAATGCCAGGTGATAGAGAGCTGCTAAAAGTTGTTTGGAGAATACCTGTCCCACCTGAGTCCCTGCGCATGTGGGTGTGTGCGGGGCTGGGCAGATTGGAGTGGAATGGATAAAAGCTTTCCTGCAGTAGAGCACCTCTTCTGTCCCTGCCCTCACAGCCGGTGGAGATCAGTGGGGCCATCGAGGAGGAGTTCACTGTGGCCCGACTCTACATCAGCAAAATCAAATCAGAGGTCAAGTCTGTGGTCAAGCGGTGCCGGCAGCTGGAGAACCTCCAGGTCGAGTGTCATCGCAAGATGGAAGTGACTGGGCGGGAGCTCTCGTCCTGCCAGCTCCTCATCTCCCAGGTGAGCGCCGCGGGAGAAGGCGGTGACTCCGTGGTGATGAGATAAAACTCCTAGCACCTACCTCTATGCCAAGGGCCTAGGGTCAACTGAAGTCAAGGACAGAAGAGCTTGGGTTAGCAGGGGAGGGTCTAGGCCAGAGAAGTGAAGGGTGCAGGGGGGATACGGGCCTCCGAGCTGATGGGGTCTAAAGAAAGTCTCTCTCTAGACACATAGCTCCTGACTTTGCATCCTCTTGGAAGGCGTAGTGGGAGCAGAGGGCCCGAGAGGAGGGCAGGAGTTTGCGGAGGTCTGTGGTGGCCTTGGCTCCATCCATCATCTTCCTCTCACCAACCTTTCCCTCACCAGCACGAGGCCAAGATCCGCTCGCTCACAGAATACATGCAGAGCGTGGAGCTAAAGAAGCGGCACCTGGAAGAGTCCTATGACTCCCTGAGTGATGAGCTGGCCAAGCTCCAGGCCCAGGGTGAGGCCTCCTTAAACCTCCAACCCATCTATCCTGAGTCTGAGATCCCAGAGCGGTCCGGGAGGGAAAGTGGCAAACATCGAAAGAAACCACTTGACAGCACCGCCCCCACAAAGCATGAGACTAAACTCAGGGAGACCAATTTACATGCTACTTAGCAAGCTTTTGCATGTAGCTTATTGTGCATGAACCATAAACACACATTGTCCTCTGTCCCTGCTACATCAGATTGGACTGTCCTAACCCAGAAGAACTTCCCTGTGTGGGCCCATTCTGGGTAGATATCCCCTGCCCTGCCTGGAGGGCTGGTCACAACGTGAAGTTCTTCCTGGTGGAGGTAGGTGTGGTGTGGTGTAAGCTGTTTTTCCCTCTTTTAGAAACTGTGCATGAAGTGGCCCTGAAGGACAAAGAGCCAGACACACAGGATGCAGATGAAGTGAAGGCGAGTGGGGAAGGTGTGGGGATGGCTGGGGCCTGGCAGGGCAGTGCTGGCCCTCACTGAGCCGGTGCTGGGGAGTCTGGCTTTGAATGTGGGGTGTCGTTTGCAGAAGGCCCTCGAGCTGCAAATGGAGAGTCACCGGGAGGCCCATCACCGGCAGCTGGCTCGGCTTCGGGACGAGATCAATGAGAAGCAGAAGACCATTGATGAGCTCAAAGAGTAAGCGTTTCCGAGGGTGGCTCTGGCCTCCATCTGGTCCTCTTGCCCCGCTTTGCCCACTCACACGCTCCCTCTTGGCCCAGGATCCTAGTCTTTAACTTCCCTGTGTCCTTTCCCCCAACTGTGACATGATTTTGCCGCCCAACTCAAGGAGGTACAAGGAATAAGGCCTAGTCCCAGTCCTTGAGGCACTTATGACTAGAAAGTTCAGGGTTCCTTACTTTGTCATGGAAACAGTGGCCTGAGTCTGCCTGTGATATCTGAAGGTAGATGCATCAATTCTAACTGGACTCACTCATACAAGAGGGAAAATGCTTGAGGAGCTGGTCTTCCCTTTCTCCGTCATGCACATTCTCTATTTCTCTCCATACCTCTTGCCCTCTGCAGCCTGAATCAGAAGCTCCAGTTAGAGCTAGAGAAGCTTCAGGCAGACTACGAGAAGCTGAAGAACGAAGAACATGAGAAGAGCGCCAAACTCCAGGAGCTGACGTGAGTGCCCTCACGGTGCGCAGGCACGGTGTGAGCGCCTGCACACCGGCGGCCACGTAGGCTCAGACTGCTGCCCGGCCACCCCTGCAGAGGCCGGATGCAATGTAGATGAGAATGTGATGACCACAGGAAGCAGATGCCTCGCCAGAATAATTTGATGGGATGGAGAAGGGAAAATAAAAAAGGAAACTTTCAGAAGTTACCTCTATTGAATATTAGCTGCCATGGAAAGATGTTTGTGATGCTCTGTTAAGTGTAAAAAGTAGGTTACAAAGCAGTGTGAGTGCCCCGATCCCGTAAAGTGTGTATGGGATGTACGTGCATAGAAAAGAGTGTGGAAAGGTGGACGTCAGAATGTTAATGGTGGTTTGATCTGCAAGTGGTAGAATCATGAGCTTTTTATGAAACTCGCCTTCCTTATCTTCTTTTTCCTTTTCTAATTTCTGCACAGTGAACATGGGTAACTTGAATAATAAGTAATAAAGAAATGGAGAAGGGATGGAGGGCAGAGGAGAGTCCTGAGAGAGTCTTCTGTTTTCCTCTTCCTCCAGATTTCTGTATGAGCGGCACGAGCAGTCCAAGCAGGACCTCAAGGGTCTGGAGGAGACAGTTGTGAGTAGTTCCCGTCTGTGCCGAGTTACCAGGGCGGGTGCTTCATCTCCTCCCTCCCGCCCTCTGCAAAGTCAGCCCGTAGCGTAATCAGGACACACCTCTTCCTGAAGGATGAGTGACTCACTGGACTGGGTAGACTGAAGGGCCCAGGAATTTCAGAGTGAAAAGGCCGGCCTGGGGTTTGGCTACCCCAGTCTTTTATCATTCTTTCCAGGCCCGGGAACTCCAGACCCTCCACAACCTTCGCAAACTGTTCGTTCAAGACGTCACGACTCGAGTCAAGAAAGTGAGTGCCGTCCTCGCTCGGGTTCTTCCCAGTCCCCAGCTGCTCCTCCTGCTCTCAGGTCCCTCCAGCCCTTTGCTCTGATGTGAGCCGCTTGGCCTGGTCTTGGTGGGACCTGTTTGGCTTCAGGACAGCCACATCTTCCCCTCTGTCTTTATTCAGAGTGCAGAAATGGAGCCCGAGGACAGTGGGGGGATTCATTCCCAAAAACAGAAGATTTCCTTTCTTGAGAACAACCTGGAACAGCTTACAAAGGTTCACAAACAGGTGAGAATGGGGGGAGGGGTGAAGAGAACTCCTGAGGCCAGGTTTCTGGGATCCCAAATCCTTGGAGGCTCCTTGGATTTAGGAAAATCTGCTTGCATGTTTTCCTTACTTGTCCCCACTAATCCCTTCTCTATACCATATTTGGTTCCACTTCTACCTGGTTCTTTGTTCCATGCCTGTTCTCCCTTCTCAATGCTCCCAACCTGCCTCCACGGAAAGTGGAACCCCAGGCCTACGCTGTTGGAGGGAAAGGTTGGACTTGGTAGAGGTTTCAGAGGCTTGGGCTTGTAACTATACACGAGGGATGTGGGTCAGACTTTAGCCAAAGACAGAAAGCAGCAAGATGAGAAGAAGCCAGGGAAGTTGGGCTTTCTCTCATGGACAGAACTCCATCTGCCTAGGCCTGGGCAGGCATGCAGAGAAATTCAATGATGTCCTCTAGATGGCCAGACAGCCCCTGGTCGGGGCCGGGCAAAACTCCTGTGTGTTAAGTTACTGCCTCTCTGTCCTCCTCCTTGCTGCTGCGGTTCCTTAGGTGGATGACTGGGTTTCAAAGGTAGGGGCGGGGAGGTGGATGGGGCAGTCCAAAGGAGTCTGGACAGGAAATGTTTGGTGCGGACAGAGCCAAATAGCTGAGCCTTGAAGACAGGTGCGACAGTGTCAACTGGCTCTCTTAACTGATCCATGAAACAAACCCCAACCTATACTTTATTCTCCTCCTTTCAAATCCACTTTAACATTCCATTTAAACTTACATTCTCACTAAACTAGACCT
>PVJI01008170.1:0-72807 GCA_004026765.1 Micronycteris hirsuta
TCCTCGTCTTTCCTGAGACTTGATAGCACTTTCTGCCCTTGTGTAACAATGAGTTTAATATCCTAACAATAAATTCCTCATATTTGCTTAAAGTGGCTCAAGCAGATTACTGTTACTTGTTATCAAATGAACCTCTTCTGGAACAATTTCTGACTGACCTTGTGTCTGAGTAGGTTAACTGAATGGCTATAAACACCCAAGCCAAAATTAACTGTGTTCTTGTATACTCAGAGTATGAAGCGTTTTAAGAATTGTTGGTATGAAGTTAAACTATTTCAATAGTAAAATATTTGATATACCCAGTAGCCCTCCTCTCCCCCCTAAAAGAATACCTAACAGTAAAGAATATTTTTCATGGTTTTATTTGATTTGAAGCTGAGTCAGAATTGGGAACACTGACATATAAAATGTATATGGGGAGCTACAGGGTTACTCAACTTTCTGTGGAAATGTGGCCTAGAGGAATTTCAAGAATCCTCTGATAATTTTGAAAGATTGATGTAGGTTTACTGCATAAAAATCCTAGAATCACAGGAAAATTGAAAGCTGGGGACATCAGTTCTTATAATCAATGCAAGATTTCATCCGAAGTGTCTTAAGGTCCTGGCAGGCTTCACAACTGCCTGTGGCCATGTGTCCCCCTGCCTGTCCAAGAAACCGGCGGAGATGCGCACCATATGTTCAGCTCATTACAAAGTCAGGCCGACAAGTCTATTTTGGAAGTACATCATTAACCACGGGATACATTTTTTTAGAATCACAGCATATGTCCTAATACAAGGAAAGAATTCTAAAATAATGGAATAATGGAGTATTGGCTTAGTTTCAGCCAAACCAAAGAAAATATAACTAGCAAAAAGCTCATAAGTACAGAAATCAGTGTCCACTTCCAGTCTCAGAGCTAATAGTGATGTTATGTAAAACCTTTACATTAAATAAAGTGTTCTCAAATTACCTGCACATGTTAGACTCAAATAAACGTTACTTTATTTTCTTTCCCCCAACATTTGGATGAAAGATTAGCAAAAGTCTTTAGAGGATAGAGATTAGAGTTTAAATTTTCCCAATATGAAAAATATACTTGACTGGTGAAAGAACTGGCAAAAATAAATAAATGAAAAGCCAAATTATAAACATGGCTTTGTAATTAAAACCCTTCCTTAAAATAATCAAATTGCTTTCATCTTATATTTGGACTTAAATGATTTTCATCTTTATGGAAATAAAACTGAACTTCAAAACTTCAAGATATGACTATACATTTCTGTTTTTTTCTAATGGTACTAATCCTTTGTCTCTAGTAATTATCTCTACTGCTAGTTGGAGGAATCTCTCCAAAATCTATAGCCTTGGTTATTATTTAAGAAAATTATGTTGACACAATTTTAATTTTAATTTAATTTAATTATTTTTATCCATAACCACATTATTTGGAGTTATATTAATTCCAAGAATGTGACTTGAGAAAAGTTCTGACTGCATATATGGAGAACGTTTTCTTTAATTTGATATCAAAGATTTCAATCTCTAACACTTATATTATGAAAGCCATTACCCACTTGAAACCAGTAAGTCCCCCTCAGCTAGAATTCCAGCTGCAAATATATGTGGCATATCACTGACTTCAGGGACCCATTTTGTAATATAAAGGTAACTATAGATAAAAGAATCCAATGCCAAGAAAAAAGTCAACTCCAATGATCCCAAATACATATATATAGAGCAATACCAAGGAGACAGTTCTGACTCTTTTGGTAGATAAGACCTCTCAGTCATTCTACCATTTAAGAATGGTTTAGTCGTTTAGAGAAGTAGCCATCCAAGGGATAGTCTGGCTCCTGGTTTACAGCACCACCTTGGATATGGGAAGAGATAGAGCTGATAAATTAGTTGGATGTAATTCCATGAATTCAGTTTAACGATAATAAAAATTCAGAATGCTGACACCCTTCCCAAGCCAGACTCCCTTCGGTCCATTCTGGCCCTCATTCAATGGGTCTGTTTCTGTTCAGATAATCTGAATATCCAAGAAGCCTGACACACCAGAGCCTGCAGGAACCACATAAGATTTCGCAAAACATCTTGGAAATTCATATCCATATATTATCCGAGAATAGATTCTATGTTAGTCTCGGGACTCTAAAATTGTCCTAAAAATTGAAACAGTAACATCTTCTCCAATAATCTCCTTTATTTTATCAATTTGTTTATGAAACAGATAACAAATACCATATTCTATTTATTTTTACTGATAGAGCTATGCAGAGACACGAATGAAGAAACTTGCCTGTTTTTGTTATCTAACTTACACTACCACAAGTTCTAGCATCCTCTCTCTAACTCATGATGCCTTCCAAATGGAAGCTGTCATTTGGTCTAATTCAGAACACATTATTTTCAGCTCTGGTGTGCAGTTGAAACCATACTTCACATTGGCTGGTGTGTGTGTCTCTACAATTCAAACGGTGTCCTGAATTATAACATCCCCTGTCTTCCCACAATGTACAATGAATATCTGAGTTGCCCAGAGTGTTTGCCTTATCAAACGAATTGAACAACAACAAAAAATAGTTCCATGTTATATAATTTAATATACTTTTCTGAAAAACTCACTGTAATGAAGTCAGCATGTATTTAAAGTCTTACGTTCATTTTCAGTCATTCATTTTTCTCCTTGTGAAAATGAAATCAAAATTTGGGACTTGGCTATGGTTCTTCTTAAAACTTGGGTATTAAGAAGCAGAGACCTAAAGGGTCTCATTTACTCAGGCAAAGCATGTCTTAGAGTCAAATATTCTTTGCTACAGTTTACTATTAAGCATTGCCTTTTGCAGAAAAGTCCATGGTCAGGCCGATTTCACACCCTTCACCAAAGGATGTGAATAATATTCATACACGATGATAATGGGGGCCACAACAAACAGGTGGACTCAGTCACTGAGTGCCGGATTACGGTGAGCATGATAAAAAAATTTTGAATTTTTATTTGAAGTGGATCCTATTATATGATTTATGCGGCCAAACATTGAGAGGATGTCCTTCATAGTTTAAGTGTTAGACTTCCACACTCACGTGGTTTTATCTCATCTTGGCTTTTGGAAGACACAGATTTGTAGAAGTTAATTATTCTGGTGGAATGACAACTTGGGTTGCGATAGATCAGTAGTTCTTAGCTAAAATGAGCATCAGAAGCCCTTGGAGAGTCTGGCAAAACAAAAATTACTGAATCAGAGTTTTTTTTTAATAACTCTAATGTGGAGCCTGAAAACTTACATTTCTAGTAAGTTCTCAGGGAACATACTTTGAGAATCACTGAGATAAAGGACACATACCACCATAAACTTTCAAGAAAACAACCCAAGGAAAGATAGTGAACTCAAATGTTCAGAATAGAATTTAGGTAACCTATCTAAATTTTAAGGTTGCTGGGAAAAATACAGGATGCTCAGTTAAATTTGAATTTTATATAAACAACAAATAAATTATTAATGTAAGTATACCCCATATACAGTATTGCACAGGACATACTTACACTAAGAAATGATTGTTGTTTATCTAAAATTCAAATTTAACTGTATGCCTGTATTTTTTCTCCTAAATCTGCCAACTTTAACCTATATAGGGGTATTAGCAATTTGTTCCATGGCTGTGAAGACATACTCCTCAAAATTGTTAAGATCTCATGATGTTTTTCTCCAATGCGTTGGTTAGTACCTTAATTTTGCTCTTAACTTTTGATAGTATGTGACAGAAAAGACTTTGCTGCCTCAGAGAGGAGTGAGGGCACTCTATCACCCACTGCTAAGGGAGAACTTGGACAGAATGACTTACCACTTTTTGAGTGAGAGGTGTTCATACACTCCACTGGAGAGTGCTCAGGGGCACATGTTAATTCCTCAAATCTGTGGAGCATGTTGAAGGAACAGATATGAAAACATATCTGATGAGAATTTCACTCATCAGATCTGTTCCACAAGAATTTTGTACCATACACGTACAAATAAAAGATTTCATTTTTCCATGGTGTGCTGCATCAGGGCACATGGAGCCAAATGGTCCCTTCAGGTCCCCTAGGGCACCTGCCAGAGCTGGATAACTAGAGTGGGAGGGAGAAGAATAAATCAAGGAAGAGTAAATGAGAGAGAGAGAGTCTAAGATTTTTTTCTTTGTGGTTTCCGTGAATATGAAACTTTGGGGAAAAGAAATAACATTTAGAAAAAATCTGGGGGAACTTTCTGTATGGCATCATGTAAAACCACAGGCAGCTCCTTTGAATGAAACCAGTTGCAATCATGAACGTTATGTATTCCATTTGCCATCATTTTCTTCTGTATGCATGATTTCAACCAGAATCTCTTCTACATTTATTTAGAGTAGACTAGAATTCAGTGTATATATGTTCATATTGGGGTGGGAGGTAGCAATTATCCAGGATTTTGCATCTCAATTCCTGCTGTAACTTGAATTAAAACAGTGTCCTCAAACTTGGTGGTACACTGGAATCACCTGAGAACTTAAAAAAAAAAAGTATACCAAACCCTTATCCTCAAAGATAATTTTTCAGTTGGTCTGGACTGGGGCCTGAGTAGCCAAGATCTAGAACCAATGGATTTAAATTATCAGACTGCCCAAGAGTATGTTTTCAGTATAACCATCAAACTGTTGGGATAAAATAACAAGAGTGTGATCCAGGTAAGTCCCAACGATAATGACTATTGGAGTAACAGCAGCAACTCAAAGGAATATTACGGAGATGACGCAGGGACTAGGGCCGCACTTCTGTGGAATGCTGTCAGAACTGTGGGACTCACCAGAAAACCAAACATAGGCAGTGGTAGGTATGTTTTTCCTAAGTGTATAAATCTATAGAAAATTCCCCATGGAATCTCAAACTGGAATTTTGTCTAATATTAGCCCGTCCTCCATGGTCACCTGGTTTCTGTAGAAACTGGGGTGTGGGGAGAAAGGTGGAAACATTAATTTTTTATCTGCTTATGTGTTTGGGAGCCTTTTACCAGCCCCACCAGCTAGACTGGATGCCTTGGAATTAGTTACAACCCAGGGTCCAGAATTAAGGAGACCTCGTATCTTCTGCTGTAGACTGAGTACAACCATAAATCATGTATAATACCGTGCCAGAGGCAAGAGGAAAAACAACAACTTAAACTGTGTTATACCATCACAGAAACAGCACCGAGATGGATAGATTTAAGGGCCAAGATGGGCTGCCATTTATGTGAAAGGCTGTGCACTGGGAGTTTATATGGATTCAGAGTCTTTTATTTTTTCAATTTTTTATTAATCAAATGATGCAAAAGAATCATCATTCCTTAAATGCCCAAGCACCCAGCTCGGCCCTTTGGTGAGGGTTGTGTTGTCCCACAGCCTGCCCCGGAGGAGCCGGTGGTTGGTGGTCTGCCTGCTGACGGCTGCTGAGATAGGACAGGACCGATTCAGTCTTGAAGGTGGGTATCTCTGCGTAGGGTTGTCTCACTGTCCAAAAGGAGGGAATGGCCAGACATTCAGGGACTAGGATTCATATCCTTGTGTACTGAGTGTGAAAAATATAGTCTGTCTTCATGTTCAGAGTGAAGGACAATTCCAGCAGGCTCTCTATTCCAGACCAGTGGAAAGAGACTTATAGGCTCATAAGTTTAGTTCACTTAAGGGTGATTTACACACAGGAACTAGTAAAATATAAATTTCATGTTTACATTTTATAAGTATAAAATTCCACGGTCACCCTACACAGGCCCCCAAATTCTCATTGATGGCAAAGTCAGTTAGGGGAGAGGACAAAAGAGGATTTAATCAGACACCAAGGAGAAAAGCTGACATGTAGAAGCCAGGCCAGAGACACTGTGGGATTCTGAGGGAAAAGGAAGTGAAGCAAGTATGTGCCTTGAAGACAGAAGCCCAACAAGCTGGTCCCAGCGCATGGGGATTAAAGAACGTACCCCAATCTTGACTGAAATGTTACAGGTGGGAGAGAGAGACCCGAGTCAGAAGGCCTTTCTCACCCAACTCAGTTCTTGTCTCACTGCAAGAAATGAGTTCAAGCGAGAGACAACACCTATAGTGTAAATGAGATAGCACGTTTATTTACGAAACACACGGGCACAAAGCTGTAAGCAAGCACAAGAAAGTTGTTAGGAAGTTTGTTCTATGCACTTGGCCCAAGGCTACAAGTAGGTCCTTAGCTAATCTAAGACTATTGGGGTTGTATATCTCTCAGCTGGCTTCTAATTGCCCCCTCATTCCCCACTTTGGGAAAAATGTACAGCTACAAAGGCTTTCTTTCTTAGTAAAGGCACTTTGTCTTAGTGAAGTTGTTACAGAGGTCCCCTTCCCAGCATAGGCCCCCTCTTCCTCCTGTGCAGTTTCCATCGTGATGTTCAGAACACCAGGCAATCTTAGTGAGATTGTCACAGAAGCCCCTTTTCTCGGCACAGGCTCAAGGACTCTCCCTCCTGAGCTAGTTTTGCCTGTAATGCTTAGGACACCCAGCAGTCTTGTCAAACTGTGCTCCGAGCTGCTGAGTTAATTGGTGAGACACGTCTTCCTTTTACTTCTAGCTGTCTGTATTGGGTTCTTTGTTGGGTTGTAATGGTGAGGGTCCTGCCTTTGTTTCCCCTCTGGCTGGCCACTCACTCCTAGCTGCTACCTAACAGATCACCCACAAATTTGCTTCTAATATGCATGTTATAGTGGCACCTATGCCACATTATTGCCCTTGTTTGTCCTCTTATCACTTAGAATTTTTCAGACCCCAACATGCGCGGGATAAAACCTGAACTTCCCACAGCTTTACCTTGGGAGTGATAAAGACATTTAGTGTCTCATTGACCCAAAGCATTTTTTCCTACTCTAACCAAAAATGTCAGCCTTGGAAGAGAGGCACTTAACCTGGTTTCCCCCACCCTCAGCACTAAGATTTGAACATGGAAATCTGAAGGCCATTGCATGATCCTGAAACTGTCCCCAGAGCCCCCAAGAGAAATTGTGTTCACCTCGAAGGAGAAGGAAAGGGAGGAAATATATTCTAATTAAAAGGAGTCCCAAGGTGATCCAAATAAATACCATTCCTCTCAACATGGAAGACTTTAAAGATGTATGTATGAAACATTAAAACGAAGTAGAAAATGATATTCACCAGAAATGTTCCATAAGAAAGTAATCAAAATAAGCAAGGGACTGGCAAGAACTATTCAAAGTGATGAAAAGCAAGGACCTACAATCTAGATTACTCTGTCCAAAAAGCTATCATTTAGAATTGAAGGACAGATAAAGTGCTTCCCAGACAAGATAAAGCTAAAGGAGTTCATCATCACCAAACCATTATTATATGAAATGTTAAAAGAACTTATTTAAGAAAAAGAAGATCAAAGTATGAACAATAAAATGACAGCAAACTCACAACTATCAACAACTAGATCTGAAAAAAAAAAAAAGAACAAAAGCAAACTAAGCAAACAACTAAAACAAGAATACAGAAATGAAGATCACATGGAGGGATATCAGTGGGGAGGGGGAGGGGGAGAGAGGAAGAAAAGATACAGGGAATAAGAAGCATAAAT
The DNA here is from genome assembly GCA_004026765.1 of Micronycteris hirsuta. NCBI lineage: Eukaryota > Metazoa > Chordata > Mammalia > Chiroptera > Phyllostomidae > Micronycteris > Micronycteris hirsuta. Next base: position 7,578 of record PVJI01008170.1, read on the forward strand.
GGCAGGTACAAATGGGAGGTTAAGAATAGTATAGGAAACAGAAAAGCCAAAGAACTTATATGCACAACCCATGGACATGAAATAAAGGGAGGATTGATTGCTGGAGGGAAGGGGGATATTGGCTGGAGAGGGAGCAAAAAGAAATTGGGACAACTATAACAGCATGCTCAATAAAATATAGTTAAAAATATATACTTATTTACTTAAAAATATACTCCAAAAAAAACAGCATACTCAATAAAATATACTTTAAAAAAAGAACACTCTGTGCCATTGAACATGAAGTCACCTGGTCCTCCAGACATTTGAGACAGCTCAGCACATCAGGGCGTTTAGAACATGAATACCAATGGCCACTTACGGCTAGAACGTGATGAAGTGTGATGGGGCTTGTAAAGGGCAGGAAAGGGAAAAGAAAGTGAAGCAGCTAAGCATGTGGAAACCAGAGACAGTTCTAGGTGCTGCCCTTCATGGGGAAATTCATGAAAAACTATGAGCTGTATATTGCTAGAAGAACTGACGCACAGTGCATTATCAAGCTAACTACAGGCATCAACTTGGGAAGTAAATAATGTTTCTTTTTCTTCATTTCTTTTCAACTGACGCCTTTATATAAATCAAGAATATATTTCTACATTAATACAACTAATATTATTAATAATTCTAATCAGTATCTTACAACAGGTATTGTAAATAGAACCAAATTAGGAAAATTCAATTTGCTATTGTCCATTTTTTTCTACTTAACTAATCCTTCATTGCAAAATATCACTGCTTGCTTTAATTTTTATTTTCCTCATGCTTGAGTGCTTTTATAAACTTTCCCAGAATATTTCATTTTCAATTCAAGAATCCTTCAGGAATATACACAACTTCAATGTTTTATTCTCTTTAAATATAATTCAGTATTATATTCCTTAGTAACTTGTTTTGAACTTGCCTATTTACAGAGTGTTGTTCATGATAATGTCCACCTAATCAGCCATTGTCTTTCTATAGTTAACAGTAGGAAGAAGTTATCTTTCCATATAGATGGGAAAATGAAAGACTCTGATTAATATCTATGTTGGCCTTAGGCAACAAGTAGGCTTGAATCCCAGTCACATGTGTCTGTGGGTAGTGGGTGACAGCCAAGAATAGGATGACTCAAATGACAGAGACTGATCATTTTAAGAACAGCGTTTGTTTAAAAAATTATGGTACAGTCATATGATGAAATGAAACGGAAAATAATGATGCATAACTATCTCTTGATCTACAGAAAATGCAGGATATATCAAGTAAAAATAATAAACTACAAAAAATATAAAAATGACTCTGTTCTTGTTTAAACACACATATTTCTGCATAAATATTTTATTAATAGCTTCTCCCTGGAAGTGAGATTAAAGGTGATTTTTGTCTTCTTCTTTACACTTTTCTGTATCTGGAATTTTTAAAAGGAGTCTGTATTAATTTCAGCCCCCCAAAAGTTATAATGCTATTTTCGTGTCTACGGTTACAACCTTCTAAACTGAAACAGACATAAAATGATTTAAACAAATCAAGTAATTATGAACACAATTACATGCTGTTTATCTCCTTCCTAACCTAATTCCCACTCTCCTGATGAGTAGCTGATTTTTTTTTTTTGCCTGATAACAAAAGATAGTCACTTTTTTTAGGCAGCAATTCTGTATTATCCAGCAATATGTTTGTAATCCTTCTCTATCTTTGTATTAAAGTCATCCTAGTTTAGTCTCAAGCTGTCTTTACGTGAAAAGACATGGTCTTTACTCAATGTGTAGACTGTTATTTTCCAGAAGGCTTACTTGGCTGATGGATCACCTGACTCTGCTTTTTCTTAGCTGGCACTTGGTCTCTCTCTTTCCTTCAGATATAATATGCTGGCCTCAACACAAGGAACATGTAGAGGAAAGAGCGTCAGCTCTCTATGCCTGTGACCCTTCAACCATGGGCTCTCCAGAGGTTCTCAGCTTTCAGTTCTCTCTCTCGATAAGTTTTTTCTTGCTAGAAATACTAAGTTTGTGACCATAGTAATCTATAGCATCAGATAACCGTTTACATATTCTAAAATGTTCACAGAAAATCAGACTCTTAGGGCTGTTGCTAATTAAAACAATGCTGGCTGCACATATTTTCTCTAGTTAGAAATGGCATTCCTTTGTTAATTATTTCTTTTCTTTCACTTACACTTTTTAACTAATAGGTAAAAAGCACTGACATTCACACCCCTATAAATGTGTCTGTCAAGTCCGTGCAGCTTAGCTCTGCGAAGGCAGACTGTAGCCACCAGCAAGTTTCCCTCTGGAGTCAGATTGTCTCTGGACCCTAAGGACAGTCCAGTGGGGAAGCTTGCTGGTCTCCTTCCTAGATAACAACTCCTGGAAACTCAGCGGGATCTCAGGCTAAGATGCTCTCCCACAAACAACAAAAATCTAGATCCTGTTTTAGCTTAGAATGGCTACTGGAATTTTCATTTTTTGTATCTTGTAGGTAGAAAAGTATAGGCAACCAGGCAAGTATCCCATAATATGGACTGAGAAGGACATAGACTGTATCTCAATGAACACTCAATGTATGACTTCCACAGTTTCAATGATAGTAAAACTAAGAGTCCTGAAACATTTTGTTATCAGAGGAAAACCAGTGTTTGTGGCGTCAAGAGGAAAACAATTTCCTGAGGCCCGACTGGGAGGATGTGGCTCTGTGGTGAACTTTATTCATGATGTCAAATTACGGGGATTCCACTCTGACTTCCTAATGTCCCATCTCCATCTGTCTCACCATGGGAGACGTCCAATCTTGTCTTCAGTTGGACCAACACAGAAGACAGTGTCCAGAGATTCTGCTCCTAATATAGTGTAGTCCAGTCCAAGATCCAGCTAGCTTAACATGTGTTTCCATCTGCAGTCCATTGCTGTGCTGTGGTTTCCAGCCTCTCTCCTGAATTCTGTACATGGAGACTGCACGGCCGTGGGTCCCATGGCTGTGGAGAGAACAGGCTAGTGCACTGTGGGAGTGTGGGTGTCAAGCAAGAAATGGAGAGCTTCTTTGTTCCCCTGGGATTACATTAGCTTGGGCCTGGTAGAGACCAGGTGCCTTTTCAAAAGAACAAATCAGGTGCCTTTTCAAAAGAACAAATCAACTTCCCAAGCTTTTTATGAGCTTTGGATAGGTTTACATCCCCTGGATCAAAGAGACTGACAGGTCTCTGTGATCCAGGATGTCCCCCCGCACCCCCAACAATGCAGTACAGGAGGGAGGAGGGGAGGGGTAGTAATCCCCTTGGCGAGCAACACTGTGATCCCCTGGAGTGTGAAGCTGTAGCTTCCTGGCTACACGAGCAGGCTTATGCTCCCCAGTTTATTAAACTCAATGTCTAAGTCCCTTTGGTCCCCTTTTCTAACTAAATACTGATGGTAACATATTCACAATAATTTTTTAGAGATATTGCCAAAGTTATTTAAGAAAGATAATAGGATATCTCTTATAATTAACTGCCCTTTAGAAAAAAATTAATATTCAATCTTCCATCAGTTTAGTTTTCCAAAGAATTCTCCATGTGTAAAATTATTCTCAATTTTTTCTTATTAATGAAAACCAAAGTGAGGCTAATGAAAGTGGGGACTGTGCTATCATTAGAACTGAGGCAGTTACAATACATCCATTTTTCTATTTTGCCCGTTGAGTCAGCTCTTAGCCCTTACAGACCTGTTTCACATGGACATTAAGTTCCTTCTTTCCCCAGTCTTCCCAATCTTTCCCTTTCCCCTATTCTCTTTTCCTTTAAAGCTCCATGGAGGGAAGAGAGGATTAGATCCATTGATTCCTCCATTCCACTGAAGGTGGCTTTACCTCCTTCAGTTCCTTCAGAGATAGACACCCACGAGAAAGACACATGTCCCTCACCATTATCAAAAGCTTTCAAAAGCAGAATGACTCATTTAAGTCAGCGTCTCTTTTTTGTCTTTCACCAAAAATTGTCCTCTGTGTGGAGGGAGAAAAACAAGGAAAAAGGTGAGTAGGTAAGCAAACCCTGCAAAAAGACAGAATGGAGCTTAAAAGGGTAAATGTGCTTGTTTTCACTGCTTCTGACCCTGATTTTAACACAAAACTATATCCAGTAGCTAAAAATCTCTCCCCAAGGGTGCAACAGGGTGGTAAACCATGTACAGAAACCCCTTTCTTCTCAGGCTTGAATGCCTTGACTCTGTAGTAGTAGCAGGAGCAAAAAACGGGTGGGCAGCCACAGGCAAGTTATATAACTATTTGAAACTTTGTCCTTTGAGCCATAACACGACAGCAATAATAGTAACCTTTCAGGATTATTGTAAGGATAAAATGAGTTAATGTGCATAAAGGGTATCACCCATACGTAGTAGGTTTGCAAAAAGTAGTAGCTATTATTATTCCTATCATCATTTACTTGTTTGTGTCTTATTGCCACAGTTAAAATTTTCAGTACAGGATGGGCAAAAGTAGGTTTGCAGTTGTAAGTGTGCAAAACACAGAGTCTATTTTTGTATTATTATTTATTATTGTATTATTGTCCATGTGAACAACGCAAGTCTACTTTTGCCCGACCCGTATAATGTTGAATAGAAGTATCATTTGGGGTCTCCTTTTAAAAATAATTTTTCTAAAATTTCATTATTAACTTTCATTTTAGAATTAGGGTTTTAATAGGTGATTATTTTTTATCTTCTCAAGCTAGTCTTTAGCCCTAGTTTTTTTTTTTTTTAATAAATGAGTGTTGAATAGTACTTATGCTTCCTAACATCTTTTGAAATGATTCTATGAATTTTTTGTTTTACCATCTTAATGCTGTGCTTTATATTATTACAGTTTCTGATGTTGCATGTTACTTTCATTTCTGGGTTAAAACAAAGTTCTTTATAATTCATTTTTATACATTTTATATGACTTTTATATGGCATATTTGCCCCTGTTCAAAACTGAGATTGGTCTGTAAATTTCTTATCTTGTCCTATCTCTGTCTGATTTTAGACTCAAGTTATTCTAGTCCTATAAAATGAGGCACTTCACTTATTATTAAAAGTTTTCGAAACAGTTTGTTGTGATGGGAGCTACTAATTTTTCTTTGCTAGCTTCGCAAAAATAATCCCATATAGGGATAGTGAGGACCTGGAGAGTTGGGGGGAAAGCGAGGTTTGAGGGTGACACTTTGATTACCAATTCAATTGATTCACTGGTCATTTGTTTATTCAAATTTTTAATGTTTTTCAGCAGATGCTCAATAGTTATGAATATAAACAGTATGCCTAATGATTGTAAACAGACTGTTTTCCGATCTGGCAGCACAGGCCTAAAACTTGTCTTTCCCATTGTCTAACCATCGACCTTGTCCAACTTTCTAAGCCTCTCTAATGTTTGATTTCCTCATCCATAATAGAAGTATATTAAATATGCCTACTTCAATCAGTCATTTTAAGCATTAAATGAAATAATGCATATAAAATGTTTACCACCATGTTTGGAAAACTATGAGCATTCAATCAGTGTTCATTATTATTAGCAGTGATTGTGGTGCCGCCATTCCACTGGATCATTTGAGAGAAGGCAGGGGCTGGCTCAGCATGTCAACTTCTCTAACTGGGGAGAATCTGCCTAGGAGCCACATGCTTCCCATTAAAAAAAAAATGTGGTTTTTTTTTCTGATTCTGAACCACTTCCCTCATTACGACAAACACACAAACAGGTATCTCTCTATTGATGTATATCAAGATTCTTCAACTGTATCCAAGATGAGATTATGAGATCTCATAGGATTTCTCTGTCTTCTGCATTGAAGTCCCTGGGTGTTCAGTAGGTTTTGAGTGATTGTATGCATAAGTTTACCTCCAATGAAGGTAACTGATTAGGGCAGATTCTATAGTTAATTGCAGTGTCCGCTAGACTCACACAGAGCCAGGCCTGTCTCCAGCATTTACTGCTCATAGCCCTGGGCAGCTTACTTGAGTCTCCGAACATCAGTGTTTATTCCTAGAAAATGTGAGTACAGGTTTTAAACCCTTATCAAAAACTCTTAGGAACTAATGCATTCTGAAATTGATACTTCCTTCAATTTTAAAAAGTTAATAGGGCACTCATATACCATATATCATGTAGCATCCAGCTGGAGTCTCAAGCAGTTCCTTATAATCAAACACACCAATATTGCAGGACACAAATATAGGATTATTCATAGAAAATTAAATAAATAAAGATTTCAGACAGCTTGACACCAGTTCAAGTCAGGTCAGATTTTGCTACCAAATGAGTTAGGAAAAAGCATTTCAAAGTTCAGTGCTCTTTGAATTTCAGTGCTGCCTGAGGGGATCTGTGAAGGTGGAATATCAGTACCTGCTGCATCATATTTGTGTACACATTGAGTGAAATCGTGTGCAACACAGTGAACCTAAAGCACATATCCACTACTGAGAAGTGCCCTTCGAACATACAGTGTTTGTAACCCCAGGGCACACAGTGCCATGGAAATAAACACAGCAGGTCTTCCTAGAGCAAGCTCTCGTGTGATTATCTTTTTATACTCTCTCGTTCTCTTTCTCTCACTCTGTATGTGTGTGTGTGTGTGTGCATAGTTGACCCTTGAACAACATGGATTTGAACTGTGTTTAAGTCCACTTATATGCAGGTTTTTCAATAAATATGTATAGTACTGTGAATGTACCATATGTACTAAATATACTTATAGTACTGTAAATGTACTTATGATTTTCCTAATTGCATCTTCTTTCCCCTATAACAAGAGTATATAGTACATATAACATGCAAAATATGTGTTGATTGACTGTTTATATTCTCAGTAAGGCTTTGGGTAAACGGTAGGGTATTAGGAGTTAAGGTTTCGAGGAATCAAAGTTAAGCAAGATTTTTGAGTGCACAGGGGTGGGTGCCCCTAACCCACGTGCTGTACAGAAGGGTCAACTGTATATAAATATGTATAGAATATATATGTAATAAATTCTCAGCTCCTGTGCACTTGCTAAGGAGGTAAGCTGCCCCTGGGCTCTGTCCTCGCGCCATTTGTTCTCTCCATCAAGTCTCATGTCCTATATGAATACAAATGGCTTCTCAACATCTCCAGTTCGATATCTAACAGGCACCAAAACTAGACCTGTCCCCCACTACCCCAAATAAATCTGCTTTTTCTTTAGTTTCTCTCATTACAATAAAGAGCATCTCCACTAGTGTAATTGTTCAAACTAAAATGATTGTATAATTCTTAAACTGTTTCTTTCTCTCCTACCACACATCCCAATCTATCACCTTCCATATGCATTCAGACAATAGGCACTTGCTACACACACACCAGTTCAAGCCGCATCATCGCACAATTAACTCAGTTGCCACCCACCTGGGTAATGCAATAGCAACCTGTTTGACATCATCCTTCATTGTCCACTACTTTTTGGTTTTTCCCTACTGCAGCTAGAGTGGCAGAGTGGGCTTTTTAAAACCTGTCAGGTAACAATCTCTTCTGCACAAAACCCTCAAGGAGGTTACTCTGAGAAAAAGACAACATTCCTACAAAGCTCACACCGCCCAGACCCCTGGCCCTGTCTGGGCTCAGCCGCTGTTACTCTCCCTCTTGCTCACTGCTCCAACCATGCTTACTTCCTTGTATTTCCTGACCACACCAGTCACATTCCTGCCCGGAGAGCTTTGCATTCACTGTTTCCACCCCTTGGAACCCTCTTCCCCAGACATCAATATGTTTCCCTTCCTGACTTACTCCCGGTCTTTAAATGTTGTATTTTCACCGAGGTCTGCTTTGAGCTTCCTATTTAAACTCTAACAACACTCTTTCTCATTGAACTGCCTTTCTTCCTTCCATGCCTTCTCCATTTACTCACTCCTCATTGTTCAGTACACCATGTATTTTCTTTCTTGATTTGCTTGTGATGTGCTTTTCCCCACTGGAATAAAACTTCGTAATGGGTAAATTTTGGTTTATTTTATTTTATTTTATTTTATTTTATTTTATTTTATTTATTTTTAGAGAGAGGGGAAGGGAGGAAGGAAGAGAGGGAAAGAAACACAAGAGAGAAACATCGACTTTGTGTCTTGCATGATCTGGACCAAACCCACAACCTAGGCATGTGTCCTGACTGGAAATCAAACCAGCAACATTTTGTTTCACAGAACAATATCCATCCAATGGAGCCATGCCAGTCAAAGCAAATTCGGGGTATTTGTACACTCCTTTATCCCTGGAAATATTTATTGAGTGAATGATTAAGCTACAACATCTCTATTAATTTTTAATATGAACAGGAGATTAAAAGAAATGTCCTGCCTCTGGGGAGTCCTGGGTGCCCCTCTCACCTCTCTAGGCCCAACCGCGATAGGCTGACCTTCATTGCCTTCAACCAACAGGGCTTCTTCGTTGGAAAGGTTTCAGGTCGCTCTGTGTAATGCATTCCATCCTAAAGCTCATGTCGGGATGACTCTACAGTAGCCTTTGCTTAGACGTAACACGACTAGTGTAAACAAAATAGATGTTATTATTTAAAAAAATAAAGCAATCTATTTTACTTTGGAGGTAATAAATGACATATACATGGAACCAATGAATTCTTATTTTATATAAAATTCCTACAGTTGCACCCGGCCTCTAACAAAACGAAAGCAGAGCGGCTTGGCTATAAGTGTAAGCTCACCGGCAGGTGGGAAATTCTGTGTTGGAAAATTTTAGTAAAGGAGAAATGGGAACACTCTTTGAATCCATTAAGCGTGGGGGCCAACTGCCTAAATGAATACCCCAGCACTAAAGCAAAGTTCAGTACCTGATGTTACATAGTTTCAGTTCTGAATTGCTGAAAAAGGCTGAAATTAAGGTCAGAACATTCTTTTTTCTCAAACTTCAATTTGAAACCTTTATTTTATTTTTTATAACTGTTTTATTGAGATATTTACATAGCATACAATTAATTCATTTAAAGTATTCAAATCAGTGTTTTTTAGTATATTCAAAGAATTGTGTAACCATAGCCAGTATCTAATTTTGGAACATTTTATAGCCCCACAAAGGAACTTCATACCTATTAAAGTCATTCTCACTCTTCTCCCAAAGCCACCCCCCTCTCAGCAGCTCCTGGCAACCACTAATCCACTTTTTTATTCTATGGCTTGCCTATACTACACAGTTCATATAAATGGAATCATTCAATACGTGGCCTTTTGTGACTGGCATCTTTCAATTAGGATGATATTTTCAATGTGCATGCAGGTTACTTCATTCCTTTTAAATTCAGCATGTTTTTAAGGAAGGCAGTTTAGTGTTTCAATATTCAAAGTATTCAGTCCTAGCATTACAGACTGTGGCCTCTTAATATCATTCTCTTCTAAAAAAAATCTAGGGATTAAAGGAATACAGTTGAAAGAAAGAAAAGAAAGAAAGGGGGGAGAGAGAGAGAGGAAGAGAGGGAAGGGAGAGGAGAAGGAGGGAAGGAGGGAGGGAAGGAAGAAAATGAAACGAAGAAAACATCACATATACACTGAGGTTGAAACATTTTTTAAGGAAACTAGTTAGGTCTCTGTAGAAAGTGTGTTATGAAAAAGAAGCTGTACTTGAGCAAACGAGATTTAAGGAATATAGTGACCAGATGTAACATAAAAACATTGAGGGGGGTCATTTGGGGAAGTTTGAATATGGTCTGAGTATAAGATGCAATGAAAATTTATTGAAGTAGGAAAGTGGAGTTTATTACAAACAGATTATAAAAGAGTCTGTACTGTACTAATCTCATTTTGGTTAAAAATATGTGTATGTCTGTGTGAAGGTAGATAATTAGATGTCTGGATAGACAGACAGATCTAGAAGGGTGTACATTGATGATTTCTGGAATTGCTTTTTAATTTTTAAAAAACTTTTGCTTGTCTAATTTTCTGTAATGTGCTTCTGTAATAATTATAGAGAGTATGTAAAATAAAATTAAAATGGTGTGATTTCTAGAAATCATTCAATCAGTAAACAATATTTTAGATCCTAAAATAAATTACCATGTTCAAAATGGAAGATGAGGAAATCTTACTAAAATGAAAGTACAATAATTTATAAAGTATATTTTTGAAGACCTAAAATCCTAAAAATGGGGAAAGTATGAGGGAGGTTGTATCCAGATTGAAACGATATATACGTATTCAAATTGAAAGAGAAAGAAGATTATGGAATATTTGGTAAAAGAGACAAGACAGAGGCCTTTAAAATACATTGAGAGGTTAAAGCTGAGAAAGGAGGTTTTTTTCCAGCAGGAAGCTAAGGATTCTCTAGACTTAGAATTAGCTAGTATGGAGGGTGAAGTAAGAAGTGGGGCTAAAAGCTGGAGTGAAGTGAAGGATTTGGAACCAGATAATGCCTCTTCCCACTCATCAGTCCCCATGCTAAAATAGACTCTCTTAAGAATTTAACCCTAAGCACAAATGCATAATATATACATGCATAAGAATGAAAATTTAGAGAGACGGTATGAGCCTTAGGGATTCAATCCAGAAGGCCCAACATTGAAATATTAGGTTTTCCAATAGAGAAACAGAGAAAAGAGTGAAGGAATGCAACAACAAGTAATAGGAGAAAAATTCCTATGTGTGAAGAAAGACATGAGCCTTCAAACTGAAAATGCCCACCAAATGTGTGATTAATTTTAAAAAACATTTTTGGCACATATGATAACCAAGAATGATGGAAATTTTTAATATGATGTAAATAAAAGTATTACAGTTCTTATGTATTCTCTCCCTTCCCACCTCTTCAGACTATCAGGCAACAAAAGTAAGTTGGTCATTAAGAATTGCTTATATAAGTATGAAGTGGTGTTAATAAGTCAATCAACTTTTAAAATTAAAATTCTTGGGCTAGAAGGGATATGCAATATGGTATTGCCAGCAATGCCAGGAAGCAAAATCTCAACAGATTGAGAAAATGCTCCAGAGAATGGCACTTTTGCATATTATTTTATACCTTAGAATCAAAGGAGATGTAAAGAGGGTTACATGAAATTCATTGGTGGTAGATTAAGACGGTAAAAGAAAGCAAAGCGAGGAAGTCTCTGAGGTAGATAACGACATACTGCTTTTACTCTGGTGCATACAGGATAGTTAGCTTTACAGCACATAGATATCGTTAGTATACGGGCAAAAAGTTAGCAAGGTGGTCTCGTGCTGGTGGTGGTGCCTTCTGAGGGTTTGGAAAAGAAAATCACTCTGACACATCAAAGGTATTATGTTAGATGCACAAAAACAAGAGACAATTTCAAGGATAAAGACTGATCTTTGCCAGGGAAGCTACAGAGCTAGGATGCAACTACCCACCATGACCTGCTTTTAGTTAGAAATTTTTCTGTTCAGACCGTCTTGTGCGGTTACTTTCAGCCCCTGAGTTTGTAAGGCCGCCATGCAGGCCTCCCCTTAGCATGTCAGGTTTGGTGTGGGGCCCTTTTTTGCTCCACATCAATTTATATTAAGTAATACACAAGTAGTGTTGCGTGTTCTGGTTCTGTGGGAAAATGTATCTAAGCACAAAAAGAGACACAGTGCTATCTAATTTAAGAATGAATGTGTATTTGCCATAAAAAAAATTCACCTTTTCCCCCCAAAGAATTAAAGAGTATATCTATCGTGTCCTCAGCCTTAAATTATCCTGGAATAACTAGAGAGTGTAATGAATGAACCTACCATACAGAAGACCACAGTTCTAATCAGTATTTGTGATGTTAGAAAAATTAATGTGATGTCAGAAAATTACCAAAATCTTGACTCTCAATTTCCCCAGCTGTGAAATGGGGTTAAATCTCTGTCCTGCCTATTTGATAGCAGAACTTCGAGATTATTTATTTGCTCAATACATAGTTATCAGGTATCTATTACATGCACTACATACAAATGTTCACAAAAAAAGTAGACAGGCTTGCTGTTCTTCATTCAAGTGGAAGGAAATAATGATAAAAGTCTCATTAAAATCTCTTAAAATGTTTTAAAATGCATATGCAAGTAAAATATTATTTTAAAATTTAAGTTAAATTAAGCTGATTTTAGGCTGTACAAAGTTCTTGTACTGTACTACCCCAGTAAATATGTTCAATAAACACACTCATATTTCAGTGTATGTTCTCAGAGGTCCTAGACAATCTAAAGTTACTTATGTAACACTAAAGTAGCACTTTCTCGTATCAGCCAGGCTTAAGAACTTTTAAGTAAATCAGGATATAAATTAATAATCATGATAAATGTGGAAATTTTGCAACCGCATTAATTTGAAAAACAGCTATAAACTCTTGGTCCACGATAGGTAACCAGAAGCAAATTAGCTTTAAGAGATTTTGAAAAACTGATTATCTTATGTTTATTTTACAAATAAGTATAATATTTCTAATGTTGTTCTGTGACTGAGATTATAAAAAGAATTGATTTCTGTATTAAATTCTATCTAAAATGTACTACATAGTTCTTTGGGTCATAAAACATAGAAATTCCACTTAGTTTACAATGGCTGAGCGATCTGGAGTCAGGCTTTCCTCACACCCCTCCCCCCCTTTTTGGGGGACAAGGGAGCTTAGCTTTTCTCCTTGTTTTGAACAATAGATCCTTTAAAGACAAGAATCCAATGACCTTCTTCAAGGGTCATTTGGAACCTTGGGCTAAATGTAACAGTTCTTACTGATGGATTTCCACACGCAGTTACTGGAGACTCAAAGTCTATAGTAAATAGAGTCTAAGGAAACACAAACCTGGATCTGTCTGCCAGCTCATTATTAATACGTCTGAATGGCCTGAACCCCTGACCTTTGCACTGAATCTTGAGGCAAAACTTCCCTTCTTGCTTGCTCTTCTCTGTGGCACTGGGGTTGTTGCTGGCTTTGCTTACTTTCTCCTATACTCTGAATTCATGTAACCCCATCTCAATATTAAATCGGATTTATTTTGTTTTCTACATCTGTTCTTCTCAACCCTATTGACACTTCAGGGCAGGATGAGCTAGCAAAGGAAAATAACCAGAGGGTATGGCATCATGGGAGTAACACTGGAGCTCTCTCCCTTTGAATCCCCAAGTCATGTTTCCCCCACAGAGCTTGCCTGTGCACCTGGGAAATGTTAGATGCCAAAGTCACACTATTAGAAAGTTTGGGAAGAGCAAAGGCAACAGAAACCCCGGGATTAAAACAATTCTTTAGATAGCCCTTTAAATATTAACCTAAACATTAAAAAAAATGAATTTGCACAAATTGCATATGCAAACGTATGCATAAATAAAATTATTGATTTAATTTACTTGACTAAATGTTAGTACTAGTTAGATGTTTTATCTGATAAGAAAAAGAAGAATCCATCATCAACAGAAGCATATTAATGTTGCTACAAAACTTGAAATCTTCTCTTGAAATTCTCTACTACTATTTTAATATCAGAACTTAAGAATTTAATTTTTTGTGATGGTTCATCTTCAAAGCCCTATTGTTGACTAAAGAAAGTAATATTAGTAGCAGGGTAGACATGTTCATTGCTAAATTGATTCATTGCTCTTTGACTGGCTTAACCATGAAAACCTAGAATCTTACCTATTTATTTTTTCAGTGTCCAGAGAACTCAGAAGATCTCTGGGCATTGAAATCTATATCTAAATCTATATGTCATTTTAATTGTATGACATTATTATTTTATTCCCCATTTTTCTTCAGGGAAAAACAAACATCAAGTTGTAGGTCCAGTTTTGCCCAGTTGTTTTGACCCCAAAGAGATTATAATAAATAATTTTAGAATTTTAATTACATTATTTTTAAGCAGAAACACTACCATTGCTCCCTACAACCCCTCTCAAAGAAAAGAATCCAGAAGTGGGTTCATGGCTGTGAGTGTGGAAGTAGTGGTACATAATGTTTAAAGTGTTAAATCTGAGCTGAGTGAAAACAGGCTCTTTTGCAAGCAGCGAAAACCAAGGAATCATTTCATTGTCACGACCCAGTAGCCACCAGATGCTTAAAATTCCACATATTTTAAGGACAGCCCATTCAATGACTCTTTTGACACCCAAAGTATGCCAATAATTCAATGTATTAGTTGGATGCAAATTTTATACAATACGGTATGGAAAGCAAACTGTAATTGGGAGTGCCAGAGTGAATGGAGCTCTATCCTTTGACACAGCCCATTGTTGAACTCCAGCCTGAACCTCCGACCCTTTACTTTGCAGGGATACAATAGCCTTTGATATGAGATGGTGGGAAAAGGACTTAGAAACTCATTTCACATTCAGTTGCAATTCATCAGTTTGGCGAGGACTTTTAGCAGCTTTAATGAACACAGCAATTGATGGTTAAATCAATTTGTGCCGGTGACAGCATGGCTGGCCTCTAGACTGTAACAATCCGGGATTGCACCAGGCCGAAAAGACTCTGTTATTCAGATGTGCACGGCTCCTGCTCAGTCCGGAGTGGGAACAACGGGAAGACAGTCTCTCCCAGGGCAGGTCCCGGAGAAGGCACACATTCACACAATGCCCGGGCCTCTTTGTGAAGTGGTAAAGCAGATTTTTTTTAAGTATTGTTGCAAGTAAAAATATACAGTAGAAGACAAAGCTTTCTAATATTTAACTATATCCTAAGAGAAAGTAGCAAACCAGAAAGAATTTAACCTTTGTTCTGATCAAAATGGGTGGTCCTACTCCCACCACCGCTAGCCACCCCTGCCCCCATAAAAAAAAGAAAGAAAGGAAAAGAAAACCAACGGCAGAGATTATGACAGAGGAGGTTTACATTTAGAAAAACAAGTGAAATGAGAATTTAAAAAACAGTGAGCGCTGTGTCAAAAGGAAGGAAATATTGCTCCCTCTTCTGTTTATCAGAGGAATTTTTTTCTGAACACAGACCTATCTTATAAAATTTTTAAATATAAATGATTATAATGAAAGAAAGTGGCGGTATCAGCATGGTGAGACAGCCAGTATAGCTTATGTGATTCATTTATAATAAAAAATATGAAATTAATAAATACTTTGCTAAGCCTACTTTTTCATGTTTGAGAAATTTATAAGCAAAATTGACATTTTAAAGATGGGGGAAGGAACCAAAAGTCATTTCACACCAATAAAACTTTTTGTGTCAGCATAGTGCTAGAGTGATTAATTAAATCATACACAATAGTTTACAAGTCTGCATAAAATGTGCTATTTAAGGCATCTAACTCCCAGTTCAAGTAATTGCAAATGCCAATATATTATTTAAACATCTGAATTATAGTGGCTGTAATAATTTAAGGATCACAGATGTACTTTAATGCACATCTGAAATATGAGAGCTAATTTAAATAACTGTTAGGATTTTTTAAATGGGCGTTAATGTTACAATGTTTGCAAACAGAAATCATCTCCAAAAGTACAAAAATAATACACACATTGTATTAAATTCAGGATGTAATGAAACTGACCACAAGGATGGAATCTCTATACTCTTGAGTTATCTTTTTATGCCCTATTAAAAATCAAACCACATAATACAATATATTTTTAAAGCTATGGTGAAAAAGAAGGGAAAGGGATCTCTTTTAGAACATAGGTAGATCCATGAGAAATTGTTTTCACAAAATATGCAGCTATAGCACTGTGTAAGAAAATGTAAACAACATTTTCTACCAGATTTATCTAAACATTGAAAGAATATTGAGGTTGTACAGAGGAGGTCTTGGCGCTGAGTCCAGAAGCTGTACTTGGTAACTGGGGAGGGGGAAGAAAGGAGGTGAGTTTCCATGACAACGCTGGTGCTGGTGCAGAAAGCAAATGGAACAGACATGGATCTTCCCAAGGGAGAAAGGGAGAATGGAAACTAGAAATGGAGGGGGAAGGGCAGTGACAGATTCTGAAAAGCTAGTTTATGCTGAATAAGTGTTTCGTGCAAAGCTGTGACGCGATCCATGAGAGTGTATATTCGGAGAGATCTGACATCCTCTTGTAATGTACTGCTTCAGTGATTACAGATCAGTTTGCCTGGGAGTATGTATTTGTCTTTCAATTTCCTGGTTGAATATATAAAGATTTTGAATTCATCTTGATACATGCATATTGTCTTCTGCCTTCACAATAAAATAATATGAGGTGACTTGAATAGACCTTTGCATGTATTTTCTTCACCATTGTACCTAGAAATCAAGTTTCTATGGGGGACAGACGAGGAGGAAACCTTTTATTTCCTTCTCTTAGCATTAAAAGGCAGGTAGACGTGGTTTCTCTTACTTATGCCTATGAAACTCTAATTCACAATCCCGACAACAGTGTTTCACGTGTCACAAGGCAGCATGTTATTCCTAGGGAATAAGACTGTATAAAAGCTAGGTTTTTCATCTGATTAAAAACAAACAAATAAATAATCATTAATAATATTTTGATCTCATTATAAAAGGCTCAGTGTAAAGATTAAAATAGTGGTGGCACCAAGCAGAGGTGACAGATGGAGAGCTCCCCCTCTCAGTGCTCTGGAAGTATACACATTACCACTGAAGAAAAGCCCTTTCGTCAGAGGCCAGGTTATATTGCAAATTAGCACTGAGTGGAAGTGTCCTGATAAAATGTAGGCTCAGTTACAGAGGAGTTAAATGTACCCCATCAACCGATGGTTTTAACATTAAAAATCTGGATCAGAGTGTACGCTGACCCATAAACTCTGCGAGGGCAGGGACAGTCTGCCTTTACATATGCTGTTCCCAGCATACCCCAGCCCTAGAGCCGACACATAGCAGAAGCTCCACACGTATTTGTTGACTATTGAAAGAGTCAACAAATTTGGGAGACACAACTTGTAAATGCCCAGGAAAGAAATGAACCTTGATTCACCTCCAGTATCAGGCAGCATGCACCTGTTATCTTATTTAATACTCACCAACACCTGGAAAGGTAGGTATTACAATCTCCATTTTACAAATGAGAAAGGAGAATTACGGGAAGGCTCTGTTACTCCCCCAGCTTTACACCTGACAAAGCTGAGACTCAAATCCAGTCCTACGGAAATAATACAACGCATGATCTTTCAACTTTTCACACTGCTTACTTTGCTAGGTAGTACTGACTAACTCCCACTTTGGTCTAATCAGAAAAACTATCATGCCAAGCATGCACTCATCATATTCATCACTCTCTTTGGGACCCCTCTGAAAGCCCAGGGAACAATGCTTCAGATTTCTCATCAGCCCTGCCCCTGGGAAGCCAGTGGAGGCAGGACCTGAAATTCAAAGTCACATTACCCATCTGTAATTCTCAGTCCTTCATACAGAACCAGGGTTAAAGAAAAAATATGTGTTCTTAAACTGTAAGGCAATCTTGGCACAGCCAACATTTCTACTGTCTACTGTAATGTGCGGCTTCCCACACACTGTGATTCCATCTCTGCCCAGACTGAACCCCTCTGGACTGACTGCACAGCTTTACCCAGATGCATCTCAACCTCTTCCCCTCCTCATCCTCCCTCTATTGATCTTGCTGTAAATAATCAGTTCCGCTGAGTCCGATGGAGTCTCCATTCCATAATCAATATATTTCACTATAAACATAGATCCTTCATAGAATAATCCCTCTACTACATCTTCATGATTTTCTCTTTCTCTGAAAAAAAAAAGCTTTTTTTTTTCTATTTGTATTTCAAGGGTCATAACACTCCCAAGTTCCTACCAACATTTTCAGACCATTATTCTTTCACCAGTGTTTAAAAAGGTAAGATTTACCTTTCTTTATGTGCCCAAGTGTTATTAGCAGAGATAACATGAGAGGCATTGTCCAAAGAAATCGATTTATTTTCCATAAATCTCACTTCAACTCCACGAAGCAGTGAATTCTGTGACTATATAATATTCCTTGAAAGTAAGTTTCAAACAGGTTAAATAACTGACCCAACTTTTGAAACAGAGTGGAAATTAAACATCTAACCAGATTCTCCTCCTAGCATCGAAGACCCTCTCTGTCATTCCATTGCCATTTCTGTCACTCACAAATCTCCATAGAGCTCCCACAGTCACTGAGGGCTCTCATGATTGACTCATATTTTTCCTTTAATTGTCAATATCATGGGACATGCTCATGTCCACCTTGATTATACACCATAGCACAGCACCAGCCTCCGCCCCGATCATCTTTTTCAGTATGTCAGAAACCCACCCTCATGTCCTAGAGACTTTGATGATCACCAATGTCAGCAAACACCTGGCAGTTTAAAGCAAAAGACAATAAAACCATCTTTGCTTGCTCTCATTTCAAGATCTTATTTAGTCTGTAAATATCCCTTATGCATAAACTGATTGCCAGTCACTATTATAGGCAACGAAGATACAGCAATGAACCAGACAGACAAGTTCCTGTTCTCATGGAACTCATAATCTTAGAGTAGAGAATGAGAGAAATAAAACATTATAAAAGAAAGAAGCAACACATTATCAAGTAGTCACAAGTAACCATCACCTAGTCAACAAATATTTCGTGAGTTCCTGCTCTCCATTAGTCACTGTTGTACACAGAGGAGGTCAAGCAATAATCTTAAAATGCTAAAACCAAAGAAATATTTGTCCCCAGGAAAGAAAATGCTGTGCAATCTATCAGTTGATTTTAGGCACAGTTGGTTCACGACCATGGCTTCAATATATTGCAAGAACTTCTTCTGTGTCGTTGTCAAAGTGCCTGGGATTAAAACATAAAGGTGTTCCTGTAATCACTTGTATTATCTGTGAATATGTTGTTTTGCTCATGTGTTCAACTGAGAACTCCTTGGATGCATGGATTTCCTTGGCAATAAAGCTGGATAAGCCAAGGTTTGCTATCTACTAAAAGGATAGTTTTTAGTTTGTTTGTTTTCTCCAGAATAACCAATGTCTTTGTTCTCTTGGAGATTCCTTTTTTTGGGGGGAGGGGTCATCTATAAGTACGTAATAATAAGTAAGTTTATTTCAGAGTATAGGGCATGAAGAAATAAAACATGGTAATGTGATAGAGAGAGGTGTGAGAGTTAAGGTTTGAAGTCTGGGAAGAAGAGAATAAATAGGGTGCTGGAAGGAGGCCCTTAGAAAGAGGAGACTTGAGAGCTGAAGAAGAAAAAGTGCCAGAAATTTTATGCTGTTCTGAATAATCATCACATGCCTAAGTGGTGCACGTGTGCAGTGACAACAGAAACCATCCGTAGGTTTTATCTAACACTCAAGTTTAGAGTCATCTTAGTTAACATATTTGTTTCAGAATTTATCTGTTTTTGTTTGCAGTTATTATTAGCCTATAATGTATTTCAAACACAGAAAAAAATGGATCAGTGTCTCAAAAGTTGTTCATTGAAGTGTGAAAGTGGCAGAAATAATTGACAAATTACTACAACCAAGGAAGTAATAAATAGTGAGCCAAATTCCAGGAGAGCATCTGATGTGAGCATCTGTGTGCAAGGCAAGTGAGTCTACAAGTGTGACCGTTTCACACAGAGAAAGACAAAATGAGAATAGACTACATTATAATGAGTATCTGAAAATTCAATTTCATTGAACCAGTGATCAATTATTCTCAGTGCATTTTCTGTTAAAAGTGTATCAAATAATGATACAAAGCCATAAAAGCTTCTTAAATTATTCTCAAAAAACACAGTGACCTCTCTGGTAAACCAACAGGGTTTTTCCAGAATTAGGAACAAATAATGGTTTTCAGTTAAAGTTGATAAACCTACTTGCCAAATGGGGAGAAGAAACCAAAACAACAGAGGTAACATTCAAATTCACATGTCTCTTACTACAAATAGGCATTAATACCCACTAATGCTGAGAAGTTTATAAGGCAGTCAGCACAGTCAGACGTATCAGTATGTGTGTTTTGGAGAGAAAGCAAAATAAGTTGCATACCAAATACACCGGTGCATTTTGCATAATATCAATGGTACATAATTTAGAAGAGCAATTTGTTGTTATGTTTGTGCACTAATTGATATTTTGATTTAGAGTTCTACAAATGGCACTAATATGGAAAGCCTGAATTAGGCCCTAGAATGTGAGGGAAAAGCACTAGGTGATTATTTGTTCTGTTTATTGCCGAAAATCTGCGCTGACAGGGTTGTGATTTTTGGCATGTACTGATTACTTTCTAAGCAAGATACAATCTGATATAGTTCATATAGATCAATGATGGCAAATTCCAACTATGTGAGTGGCAACAAGATATCTTCCTACACAAGTAAAACTAATTGCACCTGCATGTCAATCAATATGCATCTTCATTGACAGAACTGTTGAATGAACACCGTTTCTCCTGAAGTAGATTCAGTACTGAAAAAAAAAAAACCATGAAATTTGGTGAACATAATTAGATGGGATCACTGAGTATATGATTTTTGAATACTTCAAGGAGAAATCAGTAGGGCAGCAACTATAAGAAAGTTCCCTGGTTGTTGAAGGGAAAGGTACACCTATTTTTGAGCTAAGGAATGATGTAAATACTTCATAATGACCCTGATACTGCTCAGACGGTTTCAAGTGGCTCTCTCCAGTGTTCTACCTTGAATAACCTGCATCTATCACTTAAACATAAAAAATCACACACATTTTAATGTTGAGAATCATTTGGAGAAACTCCTAGGATTTCTTACAAAGATGGAATTGTTGTGTTAATAGATCAGTTGCTAAAAGTTTCATACTTCTCCAACCCTTAATGATTTTTTTCCTCATCAGACAAATTGGACATATTATCAATCTTTTTTTTAAATTGTGGTTTAAAAAGCATAAAAAATTTACCATCATAACCATTTTTGTGTGTACAGTTCAGTAGTGTTATTCACATTGATGTGCAACAGATATCCAGAAATTTTCAACTTGCAATATTAAAGTTCTATGGCCATTGGAAAATACCTCTCCATGTCCTCCTGTACCCCGCCCTGGCAAAAATCATCACTGTACTTTCTATGAGTTCGACTACTTTAGGTACCTCATATAAATGGAATCATACAGGGTTCATCTTTTTGTGACTGGCTTATTTCACTTGGCATAATGTCTTGAAAGTTTATGTTGTTGCGTGTAATGAGATCGCTTTCTTTATCAAGGCAGAATAATATTCCATTATATGTATATACCACATTTATTTATCCATTCATCCATCAATGGACATTTGTGTTGCTTCCACCTCTTTGCTACTGTGATTCATGCTGCAATAAACGTGAGAATGCAAATATCTCGAGATCCTGCTTTCAGTTCTTTCGATTAACCTCTTATTACATCAATGATTTGCAAATACTTTCCCCATATTTTAGGTTTGTCTTTTTACCCTGTTGATTTTTTCTTTGGCAGTGCAGTTGTTAAGATTAATTCAGTCCTGTTTGTCTATTTTTGCCTTTGTAATGTCCAAGAAATCATTGTCAAGTACCATGTATGAAGCATTTCTCCTGTTTTCTTCTGGGAGTTTTATAGTTGCAGATCTTACATTTAGATCTTCAATCTACTTAATTTTTGTGTACAGGGAAAGGTAAGGGCCCAACTGTTCTTTTGCGAGGGGATATCCAGCTTTTCAGCACCATTGCTTGCAGAGACTGCCCTTTCCCGTTGCGTGGTCTTGCCACCCTTGTCAGAGGTCACAGGATCTTTTATGAGAGGGTTTTACTTTTAAACCACATTCAAATTCTATATAAATTAAAATACAATTTCCAGAAATAAATGCAACTAAGAAATGGCTTATAAGCTTATTTGTATTTATTTCCCAACTTCTACTTTGAATGAAAAATGTTTGTTAACGGCACTGAAGTTAGTTTAAGTGACAAATCTCTCTGAATTTCTGGACACATGTTCAGTCTGAATATCTAGCACTATTTGACAGCTATCAAATAATCATTTCCATATTGCAGACTCATGTTTGTACAGATAGAACTAGTTTAACACAAATGAAGACCAAAAAGAGAAAACTGTTGAGCATGGTTCCTAATCTTACATATTAAGGTATCTACAACTGTGCTTCATATCAAAACTTTGGTGAAAAGCTAGGGTCATTCCCTTATAGTAAACAATAATCATTATTTTTAATACATATTAAAATATTGTTTACTCTTTATTTTTTATACTATGACAATTTTTCTATACATTTGAAATTATTGGTCTATTATGCTTCGTGTATCCATTAAATAACCTGAGGCTACATCTTGTAAAGCTCTGTCTTGAGTCTATAACTACACATCTACTGAAACAGCACCATCCGAGAGAAATATAATGCAGCCATATGTGTAGCTCTAACTTTTCTGGTAGCCACATTAAAAACATAGAAAGTAACAGGTGACATTAATTTTAATAATATATTCATTTAACTAAATACACCCCCCAAATTATCATTTTGGCAAGGAGTAACTTTCAAAATATTTTAAAATATGGAGATATTTTGCATTCCTTTTTTATTTTAAGTGTTCAAAGTTTGGTCCATATTGTCCACTCACAGCACATCTCAGTTTGGATCAGCTGCACGTGACTAGTGGCTACTGTACTGGACTATAGTTCTGAACATTCAACCTTAAAAATCGCATTGTCTTATTTAACCTTCTATCCATTCACTTTTTACAATATTTTTCTCTCATTACACCTAATTTACACCCTGCAGAGACCCTGAGCTTTGCTCCCCTTCTTGGAGCACAGCAATTGCCGCTGGTTCTCTAACCAATGCGCTCAGTGCTGGAGCAGTCTACCGTAATGGGTCCGTGTGAGCACTCACTCTTCTATGTCTTCCCCAAATCATGAGCACTGCTGGAGAGAGAATAAAGCCATGTTGATGGGTGCCATCTCACATTTATTCCTTTCACTCTCAGCTGAGTTCATGGAATGAGCAAAATTTGGGGATATAAAATTTGGTGAGCCCAATGCCCCACAGCTGGTCCTAATAGCAAAACTACAGGGTGGAAATTGTATGCGTTGAGCTACACTGCACCAGACCAACTGCGTTTTATGATCCCAGGTCTGTTTTTCACATGGCATATCCTCTCTCAGCTAATGGCTTACATGACTTGAAACTCATTCCCGACTCCTGCAGACCTTGCTTTGTTGGAATGTTGAGGTTTTTAATGTTAATCTTAACCACATTCTCCCCTCTGTGTGCTGCCCTGGGATGGTTCAAAGCAGATGCTTATGTATAAAAAATGATGATAATAACATTTTCATGAAATAAAACTCACTTTTCTTGGGCTCATATAGTGAAGAGAATTTATTTCTTGTATATCACATTCTTTCCGTCTTAAGCTACTAGCAAGATGCCTTGCCAGATGTTCAAATCTTTTAGAAATGTCACACTACTGGCTTCCCCTCACCTCCTAACCTCCTGGCCCTGTGCTCCCACGATGCGGCATGAGACATCCCACCATTCCATATATTCGCTTCTTCCTTGATGAATAAGTTGTCTAACTGCCTTCATATCTGACAACTATGTGGCTTTATACCTAGTTCCTCAGCCAGAGACAGAATTAATAATGTCGTGTTATAGTTCATTCCAGTAGTCCTTATATAACAACTGTCACTGAACAAACAATTTTCATAATTCTAACGAACATTGATTGAAACAGGAGTTTTTCTAAGCATTTATTCGTATTAATCTACTGAATATTCACAACTACACTACAAAGTAGGAAGTATTATTTTTTCCATTTTACAGATGAGGAACTGGAGTACTTAGAAATTAATTAATTTGAAAGTTATACAGTTAGCAGTTAATGGAATTGTGGTTTAAACCCAGGAATTCCAATGCTATCACCTGCATCACTACCCTTTCTGAGATAATAGGTTCATTACTCAGTGCCTTCATAGTTATGATGTTTTTTACCTACATTTTTTAACATTTTAAATAATTTCAGACTTACAAGAAAGTTACCAAAAAATATAAGTAATTTCCATATTACTGGCAACCCACAGCACAACTAATAAGATGAGAAAATTAGCATTAGTACAACATAATTAACTAATTAAATTAATTTGGATGGAACTGGAGAGCATTATGCTAAGCAAAATAAGACAGGCAGTGAAAGACAAATACCATACGATCTCATCTATAAGTGGAACCTAATCAACAAAACAAACAAGTGAGCAAAATAGAACCAGAGACTCGGAAATAAAGAACAAATTGACAGTGACCAGAGGGGAGGCGGGAAGAGGATAAAGGGGAAAGAAGGGAAGGGGCAAGCAAAGCAACATGAATGGAGGACTCACGGGCACAGACAATGGGGGGGATTGACTCTGGGAGGGGGGAGGGACAGAGTACGTGTGAGCAAACGGGGAAGAAGATGGGACAACTGTAACTGAACAAAAATATTTTTTAAATAATTAATATAGTTTTTATCTTCAACTATTTTTCAAATTTTGTCAGTTGTCACACTAATGTCCATTTTGTGACCCAAGACCAGTCCCAAAAGAAATATTACATTTAGTTGTTGTGTTTTCTTAGTCTCCTTCATTTGGAGCAGCCCTTCAACCTGTCTTCCCTTTTTATGATCTTGACACATTGACCTCACTATTTTGTCAACTGCCCATTTGAGTATCCAAAATAACCTAGAGGCTTGGGAAAACTGGACCTTAATCAGTGACAAGTTCTCCTAACATCACACAAAGACCCACCACGGGTGTATGTCTAACCCTGTATGTATCTGGTGGGGTGCAAGGCTGACCTCTCAAGGAGAATCCATTGCCTGCATCTTTGAAGGGACTGGAAGAAGTTGCTGTCTCTCCACTCTGTGCCTTTTCCTTACCAGTGCTCCTTACTATTGGTTTGTAATGAATTAAGTAAATATTTTATTCGGCTGGGCAATCTGTATGAATGTGATCTCTCAAGCATTTTCCTCCCTGAGACAATTATGTTGAGAGGCATGTGAAAGAATTTAGTTTGTTTTCTTGTATATGTTCCTCCTGAGCATTTCCAGCTAATTGACTCCAGATGAAGTCCCTGCATAAATAAAAACTATAAATACAACATTTCTACTGTGATGTAGGTATGATAAGCAATGTCTGTGTCTTATAATCTAAGTTAAATGCAATTATTTGCCAGCTTCAGGTCATTGCCTACTTCTATTTCTTATATTATCAAGGCAAAATGTACAGAATTAAATGTCACTCGGACTTAACCCTGTGCTGCCTATAATTATCACAGTAGAATTTTTTTCAGTGGACAATATAAACACTGAATGTAACAACATGGAGAAAAGGTAAAGAAAGAGACTTTCTTAAATGTTATATAACTCATGTAATACAAACTAGGCAAATTGGTGGGTGCTGGGGAGTGAAGGCTTTCTTATAGAGTTCAGTAAAAAATGACTCGTTTCACCACAATAACCACACTGAGTTTATAATACCCCTTTTTGGACTTGATCACAGAAGTTGTCATTCATTGATCAATATGCTTAACGCTATACTTTTCCACACTGACAGAAAAGACTATGCACGTTAATACTTTTTTTAAAGATTTTATTTATTTCTTTTTAGAGAGAGAGAAAGGGAGAGAGAAAGAGAGGGAGAGAAACATTGATGTGAGAGGGAAACATCGATTGGTTGCCTCTCGTACACGCCCCAACTGGGACCGCACCTGCAACCCAGACATGTATCCTGACTTGGAATCGAACTGGCAATCTTTCGCTTTGCAGGACGATGCTCAACCAACTGAGCCACACTGGTTAGAGCTACATACACTAATACTTTGTAAAGCAATAGCAGTTCTTGTGTTTATGGTCTTAGGAAACTTTTGTACTCTTAAAAATTATTGGGACCTTCAAAAACCTTTATTTAAGTGGTTTGTATCTATCACTAGTTACCATATTTGAAACCAGAAGAGAATATTTAAAATATTTATTTATCAATTCATTTTTTTAAAGATTTTATTTATTTATTTTCAGAGAGAGGAGAAGGGAGGGAGAAAGAGCAATGTATGGTTGCCTCTCACATGGCCCTCATTGGGGACCTGGCCCGCAACCCAGGCATGTGCCCCAACTGGGAATCAAACTGGGACCCTCTGGTTCCCAGCCCACGCTCAGTCCACTGAGCTACACCAGCGGGGCTATTTATCAATTCATTTAAAATAACAGTAAACCCAGACAAATAACATCTTTGTTTTATTATGAAAATGATGTTGACCTCACAGACCCTCAGGGATTCCAAGATCACATTTGGAGAACTGCAATATAATAGACATTAGCTCCTTGCTGCATCTCCAGGAGAAATTGAAGTCATGGCTAAGTTTCCAAATTATGATCTTTTTAGTAGATACATGGAAAGATACAACAAAACCAAGTTCCCCAGACTGGGAAGATAAGACATAATAAAAGATTCCCATAGAGAAGATTGACAGCCATTTGTTGCACTGGGGGGGATGAAATTGTAGACATCATGAAAGCTGAAAACAGGGTAGTAATTTTTTTAATCTTTTGTTTTGATGCCAATTCCATGTATAGCATTGTTCTTTGATAATCCAAAGATGGTCAGTAAAGTGTTAATAAAATCCTTACCAGTCTATGTAATACTTCCATGCCTTCAGATAATATCTATCACCACTTTAGCACTACACGTGCTTAGGAGATATAAAATTGATTAAAAGAAATGATAGATTAGGATTCATAAAAAACCATAAAAATGAAAATGAGGCTAAAATGGTCTAGAAATTTGATTAACTGCCCAAGCACCCAAGAGATGACAAAGTTTTGGATTGCATTATATCACTCGGAAATTTGTTACCAAGATTCCTCAAGTCATTTTCCTATTGTATTTTTACTTGTCAAAATCAAATCCTAAAGACTGTTATCTCTCAGTTCAAATAGTATCATATTGCAACTTCTTATGCATTGTTACAATGCTGTCACAATTTAATTGGAAAATATATTAATTAGAATTTTAGTTACAAATTACGTTAACCCAACTCAAACTAACTTAAGAAAATAATAAAGTTTATTGAATGGATACTGGGGTAATTCATTGAAGTAAAGAAGAAATACAGAAATCAAGACAGCTTTATGGACTTTGAGGACTATAGTGAAGAATTCAAATGCTGAAGGCACTGTCTCTGTCTGTCTGGGTCTCTCTCTGGGTCTCTCTTTACCAACATGTGAGTACCAACATGCACACCTCGCCTTGGCTGCGCACTGCTTGTGTGCAGAAAGGCTCTATTCTCCCAGGCTTTTTATCTTTACCAGAGACCATGGCCAGCAGCGGCTATGAGTTGCAGTCCTTACAATGCCAGCAATGAGTTTTTTTATCTCCAGCAAAAAGAAGAAAGGCCCTTGTTGGGCCATATATCCACCCCTGTAACCAAACTGAAGCTGAGAGGTAAGGAACCCAAATCAGACAAGTGTAGGTCACATGACCACACCCAGAATGGAAACGAGGGGGAAGGAGGCCAGGAGAGCCACACCAAAGCTATTGGATTGGAACCAAGGAGAAGTTTCTGAAGGGAAGATGAGAGCTATTTCCCGAAGAATGAGGGGTGGGGCAAGGGGGAGATAATGCTTTTCAATGAAAACAAAATGTATCAACTATAGATAGCTTTTTTAGTACAAATACTGACTTTGAAATTACTAAATGTATGTCTTAGATTTAATTAATCATTGAGTTATATTAACTTATATTTTTCTTAAAATAATACCATTCCTTCATTCACCATGTCATGATCCCTACCCTGGTACAGCCCCTCGATATTCAACCCATTCAGGCTCCCCCAGATGGTCAGTGCACCGACTCCTCCTCAGTCCATTTCCTAAAGCATTACTTTCACACATACCCTGCCCTAGTCAAGCCGATCCCATGAATAACTCCTGTTTTCAAAACTGAACTCATCCTTTAGTCATCTCTATCAAGTCCCAGGGCCCTATAAAATATTTCCCACTTTGTCAGCTCTTAGCTGTTTACTTCTCCTCCCGCTGGCACGTGTACTCAGCACACTGCGAGTCTTTGCTATTGGGATTCCTGTGTACTCGACCAGCTGCTGGAGGCGAGGTGCCGTAGTTGTTATGGTTTGTATCTGCTGCTGCTTCTGCCTAGTTTATAGCTCTTCAAGCTCTTATTGAGTCTGAATTTACTCTCCTCATATTTTCCTTAGGTTTCTTACTGGCCTTATATATTTCAATCTTATTGTTCAAAGTTTTTCTCATACTATTTCAATGAAATACTTCTTAATCCGTACAATGTCTTAGTAAATCTTGGATTGACTTGAATACAATTCCAATACAAAACTTAAAACTCCCTACCTTTTAAATAGTCTTTTCATTATCTAGATTATCTGTGGCTTTGCTTTACTAAAATGCATTACTAGCTTTTTAAAACAGTATTTGCATGACTGGATTAAATGTGGTTTTGTTTTGCTGAAATATATTACTGAGAGTTCAACCCTAATGTAGTGAATGAGCAAAATATATTTAATAAGGGAAATAACTTGAGGATGAGGCAAATGGAAATATGCGATAGTGGAACATCATTTTCTAGATCTGGATTTATTTCAGACCAAAGACTATAGAGGGAAATGAGGTAATCATTACATACAAAATATCTCCATTTTGAAGGAAGGTAAGAGAAAACCTGAAGAGGCCAGAAAAAAGGTAACAAGGGTGACAAACCATGCCCTGTTCTTCAGCCTCTGTGATGTGTAAGCATCTTGGAACTGCGAAACTGAATGGCGCTTTCTTCTTTGAGCCTTCTCCCACATCAGAGTAGTTTCTGGATGCAACATGTAAAATGAAAGCTAAGTAGCCAGAGGAAATGAAACATCTTGATCTGTATGGTTGGAACCCTTAGTACGTACCATTGTGGTGATGCTACACAGTAACTAGCCTGGCATTGACACAGCCTTACCATTTCCCAGTGTTTGCATGATTTCCTCTGTAACACTGAGGTAGGCATATTCAAAATCTTACCGATAGGATATGCGTTGAGTATATTGCATGTGGGAACCTTAAAAACAAGACTGCCTAACACTCGGGCAAGCACACCAGGTGTTTTTCTCTTCCCTTTTCAGCCACCACACCAAACCAACCCTACCAGTATTCAGGGCAGTGAAAATCATTAATCTTATTTTGCTTTTTGTAATTCTTCCCCCTGCCATAGGAAACCAGGACAACATCTTGGCCTGATGTGTTTGCGGTGTTCTGTTTTTTGAAGCAGAAAGCAGATGACACTCCCGCTCATTTGGAATTGTAATATGACATTATTTGGAGTCATAACAGCATTTAGGTCATTTAAGTCAAGTAACTGTCCAAGACTTGCCTTCAATAATAGTTATTGTTCTGTAGAGCATTTTTGTTAGATGGGGAAGAAAAATCATTTACACCTATTATTTCAAATGGCTCTCATTTTTGTGAATAAATTTGAAAAAAAGAAAAAGATCCTTTCGTGAAAAGATCTCAAAGAATACCATACTCTGCTAGATTACAATGCTGTGATCTAACAGGTGAGTGCAGATTTATGAAGCATGGACTTGACAGAGGTAACAGTGTGAAGAGACCATTGGTACCAACAGTGTTAGTTGCCTTTAAAATGATGTTTTAATAGAGTACAGTTCTTGCTGCAACATGTGACTATCCTGCTTCCAGTGGTAGAAAAAACAGAAAGAGAAAAGGTCTGCTACTGGTTGCTATGGCAGCAAGTGCAAAGAGTGCGTCTGAATTCTGTGTCAAGGTAATGAATTTAGCATCCAGAGGAAAAGAAATGGATTTCCTGTCACACTCTGTAAATCCACCATAGGAAATGAACACAGTGTAGACATTTTGGAATGTTTAGACCCCATTTAAGATGCACAAAAGTGGTAGAGAGAGTGCATCAGATTACCTCAAGGGGCTCAATCCTTCTCCATCAGTGTGTTTTCATCCCTGTCTGTCACAGGGAGGAGGAAAGAACATTCGGGATGAATCTGGCAGTTTGTACTCAGAAGGCCCCAAAGTGGCAATGACATGGCCACAGCTGTCTCCCTGGGCCATGTTGCTCTGTCCTACTGAAAGCCCTCTTCTTGGGAATGCTCCTCAGGGTGGCATTTCACTCCTTTCTTGATTCTCGGTGATTCTCTAGTTTTTATACCTGTACATTTACAAGATCATCCTTTGTGGGGGCTTTCTGGGCCAACTCCTAGGCTCTCCCTTTTCCCTCACAAGAGTAGTGTTAAGTTGCTGTTGAGTAAATCATTTTCAAGTGTGTGTGTCTTTGTGTGTGAATATGAATGTTGTATCCTTTTGGACTAAGGAACAGACATAATATTAATTTAGGGAGTATCAAAGATTTATGAATAGTCCCATTTAAATAATGTGCGTTCCCACAGATACAATAGTAACTACCTAACTAAGATTAAACATCATACTTAGTGATGAGATGGAAATGATTTAATATAGGTGCTGCAACAGACCTAAGTCTCATAAATTTAATGATAAATATTTATTTTTTTATTGATGGCCCTGCCTGATGTAAGTAAAGCAGCCCCCTTATGCTGTAACTCTGCCTTCGGGAGCACTTGACCTCCAAGTTTGACCTGGGAGGGCACCAGAGATGTTTAAAAGGACGACCTTGGAAGTAGCATCCATTACTTCCAACCACATTTCCTTGGCCAGAGACTAGTCACAAGGCAACTAGGACTTCAGGGAATCATGGAAGTCATAGGTGAACATGAGCAGTTTCTATGACCACACTTTTCTAATACAGACTCTGATAAACAGTGTTTTCTATTTTGAAGATGTAAGTGACTGACACTGGCTGGTGTGGTTCAGTGGATTTCGTGCCAGCCTGTGAACCAAAGGGTCACTGGTTCAATTCCCAGTCAGGGCACATGCCTGGGTTGCAGGCCAGGTCCCCAGTAGGGGGCACATAAGAGGCAACCACACATTGATGTTTCTCTCCCTCTCTTTCTCCCTCCTTTCCCCTCTCTAAAAATAAATTAACAAAATCTAAAAGAAAAAAACAGAATATATAATGACTGCTGTTATTTGATACAAATCAAAATTGGGTAAAATGACATGGTGCCTCCAAAATCTGCATGAGAAATGAATGACCTTTAATTGGTGACTGCACTGAACCCCATTATGTCAACATTAGTACTTCTCTGTGATTTACTTATACCTCACCTGTTTTTTCAAAAAAGGAGGGTGCATAAAATGATCTCTCAATTTTATTAGAGAAATATTTCTGTATAAGCCAGAATATTTGAGTAAGGAACAAGAAACAAGGATAATGATAATGGTAATCTTTCATCATCCTTTCAGACAAAATTAAAAACTCTTGCCTTCTTAAGAGCCTATTTTCCACCTTTGAAGTATCCTTATATTTAGTCTTCAAAGGAGTCTGCATGAACATGCTATTATCACAAAATATCTTCATATCACTTAGCATCCCACTAACAGCATCCTGATGTCAATAAAATTATAATTCAGTTCCTTCTCACCATTGTTATTTCTATCGTCTCCGAGGAAAGTTAGTCTACTCAGAATAAAACAGAAACTCAAATCAAATACTATTATTGTTTATATTTCTTTATTAAACATTAAGTAAAGGCAGAATTAAGTAAAGACAAGGCAGAAAGTATGAATTGTCTCAGTCCACTTAGATGGAAAGCAAAGAAACAGAATTCCTAAGTATAAACTTGGCTGAACCCATTTGGAAGCCAAACTTGGCCTATTGCTTTAGAAATTAATGGACTACAGATGTTACTATGTTTTAACAGCATATTGTACCCAGATCAGAGATTATGCATGGTCCCAATAGGACAGATGTTTTGTGCAGTCAGTGGAAAATTCAATCAAATAAGCTGTAATTGCAAAAGTAATTAAAGTTTATTACTTACAGTAAATACACTCAGAAAACTTCAATAGTTAAGGAAAAGCAACTATTTTTTTTTACCATTACATCAGACAAAATTAAAAATGAAAGAATTTGATCACTAGGGAAAGGCAAAGAATGCTCTTCCATCCAGAGATAAGTAAATATTTGCAAAGAAGTAATAACAGTTAAATTAAAATATTCAGATGCTTTTCATAATAAATACTTGAGTTGACAAAGTTATGGGGCAAAGGATATCATCAAACATAATTGATGGCAGATTTGGACATATAATAAATTTCAAATTGTTATATAATTTCAAAATTGCTCCATTGGGAATATTGCATAAGAGGTTAAAAATATGTTAGATCTTGCCAGTTTTCTTCAAACTCAGTGTCTGGTTTTTTAGAATAGTTCTGAGCAGTGTTTGGAGATCTTTTGTCCTCAAAAATTTGGTAAAATATCAGCAAATATGCATTTTCTTTTTTAAATAGATTTTATTGATTATGCTATTACAGTTGTCCCTTTTTTCTCCCCTTTATTCCCCTCTGCCCTGCACCACCCTCCCTCCCGCATCCCCCCACCTTAGTCCATGTCCATGGGTGGTACATATAAGTTCTTTGGCTTCTCCATTTTCTATACTATTCTTAACCTCCCACTGTCCATTTTGTACCTACCATTTATGCTTCATTTTTTTTAAGATTTTATTATTTATTTGTATTTAGAGAGAGGAGAAGGGAAGGAGAAAGAGAGGAAGAGAAACATCAATGTGTGGTTGCCTTTCAAGCGCTCCCTGCTGGGGACCTGGCCCGCAACCCAGGCATGTGCCCTGACTGGAAATCAAACCGGCAACCCTTTGGTTCTCAGGCCCACGCTCAAGTCACTGAGCTACACCAGCCAGGACCCATTTATGCTTATTACTCCCTATACCTTTTCCCCCATTCTCCCCTTCTCCCTCCCTGCTGATAACCCTCCATGTGATTTGTCACAATAGCTAGCACTTTTTAATTACTTTCTGTATACCTGGCACTGTTCTGTTATTCCCCATTTTACAGGTGAAAATAATGAGATTTAGAGAGGTGAAATAACATTCAGACATTGCACATTAAGTGGAAAAGTTGTGATGACAAGGAAAGCAGTTATATCTTTAAATACTTCATTGTATTACTTCAGAGGGTTAGGATTCTTAGTCATTTTAACACTGTCCATTTCCAATAGGCATGTGAAAGAGCTACGCCATTTTTAAAAATCACAGTTTATTCATGAATATCTTAAAATTTTTCTTAAACTTACATTTTCAGCCTACAGCGATTGTTCTGTAATTTTTCAACATTCAGCTTTTGGGATTCGAAGAGAGCCTCTTTACTGTACAAGTTCTGTACTTGATACATTAAGGATCTTGCTCATATTGTTCATGAATTAATTTTTTTAGGTTCATTTACTCTTGAGTTTCCTTTTAATTCTTTTCAGTAGGCCTTATTTTCTTCCCATTTGCATGAACATGGAACCCATATACCCACGTTATGACACTATTGTCATTTTTCAGATTATTCTCTGTGATTTTAGTTTCTTTATCTCTTATGACATAGTAAATTAGAATTATAAAAATTATTTAACTTTGAATGAGGACAAGCTAAAATTTTCAGTTTTGTTTCTTTCCTCATAATACTTTTTAATCATAATAACATATTGGATTAGAAAGTTCAAGGAATAGGCAATTACTTTTTTCTAGAAGTCTATTCTAGGTTGTAATTTGTAACACATTCTTTTCTTTATTATTGTGGTTTTATTTTAGTAATGCAAGATTAGTTTAACATTTGAAAGACATAAAGATAATTTACTTCATAAACAGAAAACAGAGAAAACATTTATCATTCCAAATGATGCAAAAATAATAAAAATGTAACATTGATTATTTATAAAATCTATTAGAAAAATAGAAATATAATGGAATTGCTTTAATATGTGAAAGTTATGAAGAAAATCTTTAAAACAAACCTCATACTTAAGGATGAACTATTTAAATATTTCCCCCAAAATAGAGAAGTATACATATAGAACTTGAACTGACCGTACTATACTACTTCGGAACTAAAACCCTAGCCTGTGGGAATAAGTCAAGAAAAAAAAATAATTGTATCATGAAAAAGGAAATAAAATAGCTGTTTATATAAACTATTCAAAAGAACATATATTTGAAATTCAATTTAAATTATTATTTGCATCATTTGCATTATTACCAATATAAAAGCTTTAAAGTTTCAAATTTTGTTATTCTGAATTTTTAAAAATTTACTAATAGGAGGTTTTATAATGGAAATGCTTACTTTTGTTGATATTATTGATTCTTCTTTTAGATTAATTTCTGCGCATGGTAGTTTAGTAAATACTGAGAATGAGGTATTTGTTTTCAATTACATTTTCCTAAAACTAATTTCCTCACTTAGAGGTAATTTACAAATAAAACAAGAGAAAAACAATGTGCAAGTTAAGACAGCCTGAAAAATTAACTTACAAAACCATTCATATATAAAAGTCTAGTTAGGCCTTAAAAAAAAAAAAGAAAATTTTACCCTTTGTGACAGTATGGATGGACCTGGAGAACATTATGCTAAGTGAAATAAGCTCGTGAGAGAAAGACAAATACCATGATTTCACTCATACATGGAATCTAGTGAACAAACTGAACTAACAAGCAAAATAGAAACAGACTCATAGTTTGAGAGCAGGATGACAGCTAAGGGTGGAGAGATTAGGGAGTGGAGGGATTGAGCAAAAGGAAAAGGACTCATGGACATGGACAATAGTGTGGTGATTGCAGGTAGGGGGAGAGGGGAATATAAAGGAACTAAATGGTAATGGAAAAAATACAATAAATTTTTTTAAAAAATAAAGCCCACTGGAAAAAAAAAAGTCTAGTTAATCCACTGCGTTCTAAGTGATGAGTCTTCCAACAATAGCTCTGAAACATTAAATACAACAGATCTACTGTGTGAGAAATGAGTGATTAAACAAGTTAACCAGGTTTTTATACTCCAGTTCTCAGCTTTTTAATTGTGCTAAAGTTTATTATGAATTTCAAGAGGAAAATATAATATGAACTATTCCTCCCATTCCTTTGGCCCAGGACCCTTGTATTCATCAAAATGCTCTCAGTTCAATATTCTGCTGAGCAAGCACACACTAAAAAATGCAGAGGTAATTAGTGTGTTTCACAAACTACTATGGTAGAGTGATTTCTACGTGTAACATATCCAGCAGTGGATATTTTAGGTACCATGAGTATTTAAGGATTTGCTTCGTCTGTAAGGACCCTGAAAATGGTCACTACAGAAAGGGATATTGCTGAGGAGGCATGGAGCAGGGTGACAGGCAACACATACACTACTTATCATCAATATAACCTCAACGCTTTGTTCGTTAACTTTATTAACCTTTCTCTTGGCACATTTTCATTCCAGTGAAAGCATTTGAAATTATGAAGACACATTTTGTGAACATTTAGCCACTTCCATTTTTTCTGTAATATATGTTAGCACAGACATAAATAATATGTAAAAAGGTCTTCCTTTACATTCAAAGTATTTAAGTTCTTTTTTTTATTTTATTGTTGTTCAAGTGGTTTTCTGCCTTTTCCCCCCACCTCTCCCCGCCACTCCAGGCTCCCCACCTCCATCTCCTGATTCCACCCCACCTTGGTTTTGTCCATGTGTCCTTTATAGTTGTTCCTGAAAAACCTTCACCCTTTCCCCATTATCCCCTCCCATTTCAGTTTTTTAAAGCAGTGTTAGTAGTATCTGTAACAAAACAAAGCAAAACAAAACAAAACAAAAACACTGGTTCTGTTTAAATAGAATAAGTCTCCAACTGGCTCATTGATTTTTTTTCTACTGACAGTTGTTATGTTTCCTAAGACTCTAAAAACCTACTGGAAAACTGGGAAACTGCCAGCTGAAAAGATACATTATTACCATATATATTATAGCAAAATATTGAA
Organism: Micronycteris hirsuta; assembly: GCA_004026765.1. NCBI lineage: Eukaryota > Metazoa > Chordata > Mammalia > Chiroptera > Phyllostomidae > Micronycteris > Micronycteris hirsuta. The sequence goes on from PVJI01008170.1 coordinate 43,318, forward strand.
TTTGTCTAAAATTTGTTTATACTAGTGCCGAGCAAATAAATAAAAACATGAACAAATGTTCACCTACTGGTCACACTATAAAGAAACTTAAGAAACATAAATATTAATAATTTTTCTTAAATAATAAAATATTAATAATTTTTCTTAAAATAAAAAAGCAGCAAGATAAAATACCTTCTCTTGTCCCATGAGGTCTTAGCTACAACAAATATCATCAAATCCTAAGGTAAAATTTGATGTACCTTTTTCAAAGATTTTTTTGTTTTCCAAAAGGAGAGTGATACAACCAGATTTAAGGTGGGATTTGAGCAATCTCTGAGCAGTGCCAGTGACATGAAATTTGACCCCATTTGTCCATGTCCTTACCATTATAAACAGCATTATTCCTTTGGATATAGAAGAAGATTCTGTCTTGAATCAGGCATTATTAGAAATACAAATCCCCTATGGTAGAAGTGATGTCAAACATAGAAGTCAACTAGAACAAGACCCTGTGCTTAGAAAGCATGAGAGGGCAGGGGAAGAACAGAGAGATGATAGGGAAATAAAAGTACAGATGCAAAGCTTCACCTCTTAGAAAACACTTGTGGACACAAGAATTTTCCAACTGCGGAACAATTCATGGCAAATAAGATTGCAAGGTACTAGTTTCTTTTTGTTTTTTTGCTTAATCTTTTCACCTTTTTCACTCAGCCCTGCAACCTCCATCCCTTCTGAGTCTGTTTCTACCTTGTTAATTTATTTTGTTCACTAGAATCCACATATAGTGAAATCATATAGTACACTGTCTTTCTCTGACTGGCTTACTTCACCTAGCATAACTCTCCAGGTCCATTGATATACTTGCAAAGAGAAAGATTTTCTTCTGTTTTACAACTGAGTAGAATTCCATTGTGTAACTGTACCACAGACACAACAGTAGGGTGATTACGGACGAAAGGGAGGGAGGAGGTAGAAGAGGGCATAAGAAGCATAAATGGTGATGGAAGGAGACTTGACTTGGGGTGATGAATGTATGATACAATATACAGATGATGTATTACATACTTGCACACCTGAAACCTAAATAATTTTATTAAACATTGTCACCCCAATAAATTCTATTAAAAAAGACACTAACGAGGCAGATAGTGGAAAACAAGGGGAAGAGTCCCATTTTTTTGTTGTCTTGCATTAGTTTTTATTTTTGAACTATGGAAGTATAATTCAGTGAAGTAATTAATTTAAATTGTATTAAAAAATTTAAGTTTAAAGGATTAGCATCTCAAACAAGGAAACAAAAAGTAAAGGAGGAAGATCACAAAGCATCCCATTCTATGCAGGCCACTCAGAGGGACACGAGGCTAATTCAGAAACCAAGACTTGACCAGTGACGGAATTAGGCCACTCACTCTTCCCAGAACAAAGAAAGGAGGATCTCTTTGTATGCCTAAACTTATTGCAAATTCCACAACTGCACAGATGGTGAGAAAGATAAAATATGAAAATAAAAGTACATTGTCAATTTTCTTGGGAATGAAAGTCTCAAATAAAACTCTCAGAAGTTAATACGTCTCCATTGAACATTAACATGAATATTGAAAATCTTTGTTGACACAATATTAAAATATTATTATAATCAATGGCTCTCAAATAGTAAGTAATGGGATGAATATTTTTTCCAGTTAAGAAATGATCTTTTCTGAGTTTATTAACTTTGCTTAAATCAGCCCTAGGACACATCTGATATGCAGCTCCTTATTTCATGTATCTATAAAATCGGGCCAAAAAAAAAAAATACTACCTACCTCCTGGGTTTTTGTGAAGACTAAATCAGTTAATACATATAATAGATTTAACACAGTGCCTGACAGAGGCTAAACAGTCAATATTTTTTAAATTATATTCTCTTGACTATGCTGTTACTGGGCCAATTTTTCAACCAGTGCCGCCCCGCCCAGCACCCCCAACTTCCTCAGGCAATCCATATTGCTTTGTTCATGTCCATGGGTCCTTCGTGTAAGTTCTTTGGCTATTCCATTTCCTTACTGTATTTTACATACCCATGGCTATTCTGTGACTACCACTTTTTACCTCTTAATCCCCTCACCTCTTCACCCATTCCCTTATAATCCCCTTCCATCTGGCAACCATCAAAACCCTCTCTGTATCCATGATTCTGGCTCTGTTCTTGTTTGCTTAGTTTGTTTTTTAGATTCAATTGTTGACAGGTATGTATTTGCTACCATTTTATTGTTCATAGTATTGAACTTATTTTTTTAAATAAGTCCCTTTATCATTTCATATAATAGTTCGGTGATGATAAATTCCTTTAGTTTTTTCTTGTCTGAGAAGCTCTTTATCTGCCCTTCAATTCTGAATGATAGGTTTCCCAGGTTGAGCAATCTTTGCTGTAGATCCCTACTTTTCATGACTTTGAATAGTTCTTGCCAATCCTTTCTAGCCTTCAAAGTTTCTTTTGAGAAATCAGTTGACAGTCTTATGGGAACTCCCCTGTAGGAAACTGACTGCTTTTCTCTTGCTGCTTTTAAGATTCTCTTTTTATCTTTAACCTTTGGCATTTTAGTTATGATGAACTTTGGAGTGAACCTCTTTGCATCCATCTTGTTTAGGACTCTCTGTTCTTCCTGGATTTGTATGTCTATTTTCTTCACCAAATTAAGGAAGTTTTCTTTCATTATTTTTTCAAATAGATTTCTAATTTCATGTTCTTTCTCTTCTCCTTCTGGTACCCCTATGAGGTGAATGTTGGAATGATTGAAGTTGTTCCAGAGGTACCTTGTACCTTGCTTTTTTGGATTCTTTTTCCTTCTTGTTTTCTCATTGGCTGTTTTTTGTTTCTTTATGTTCATGTGTTGCTTTAATTCTCAGCTTTAACCACTCTGTTGATTCCCTGTAAATTGTTCTTAATTTCCATTATTAAATACTTCATTTCTGCCTGGATATTTTTTATGTTGTTGAGATCTTCACTAAATCCTTGAACATCCTTAAAACCAGTATTTTGAACTCTGCCTCTGATGGATTGCTCATCTTCATTTTCTTTAGGTCTTTTTCTGGAGTTTTGATCTGTTCTTTAGTTTGAGCCATGTTTCTTTGTCTCCTCATTTTGGCAGCCTCCCTGTGTTTGTTTCTATGTATCATGTGGAGCTGCTATTACTCCCTGTCTTGGTAGTGTGGCCTAATGTAGTAGGTATCCTATAGGGTCCAGTGGCACAGCCTTCCCTATCACCCATGCTGGGTACTCGAGGTGAACCCTTCATGGGGGCTGAGTATACCTTTCTCTTGTAGTTGAGCCTTGATTGTTGTTGCTAGGTCATTAGGAGGGATTTACCAAGGCCAGTCAGCTACAAGGACTTGCTGGGCCCCCTGACCACCAACCTCTGCCCTCCTTGGGGGTTCACCTGTGCAGGGGCAGGGTGGTGGTGCTCCAACATGGTCTGTAGTTGTCCACTAGGTGTACCAGCTCTGAAGTTTCCTGGGGTGGCAGGCCAGGTTCAACCACCACCTGTGTTCCTCCCAAGACTACCCACTCTGAGCTACAACACAGTCTTCAGATGGCTTCTACTTGTGTTGCATTTGGAGGCTCCCATGTGAAGCCAAACTACAACCCAGAGCTGCTGCTACTAGTGCCAGTCCTGGGTCTGCTTAGCCAGATGTACAGAGGCTGGGGGTTCACTGAGGCCAGCTGTCACTTCTTTGAGAAGATTTAGGAAGACGTGAATTGTGAGCTTCGACCAGCCATTCATATGGAAAAGCCACTGTTAACAGCTTGGGTGGGCTATAACTTGGTTGGGGAAGCCTCAGGGATGCGCCAGGTAGAGCAAACCATGTGAACCAGGTTGATGGAGTCTCAGATATGGCCCCCACCTGCTGGCTCTGTTGCTGTCTGGGTAGAGGAAAGGAAAAATGGCCTCTGCCTGCCTTTCTGTCTGGGAGCTAGCTGACCTCCAGCACTTGTGTTAATGCTGGACACTTCAGTTTCTTCCCACAAGCCACTGGTGCCTTTCAAGCTGCTACCCCACTGGAGCTCAAAGGGAATAAGTCTGAGTAAGTCTGTGTGTGGACCCTATAAGAGGAACTGCTTGGGAATCCAGTAGTTCCTTTCACCGACTCAGACCAAACTGGTTTCCAGCCAGAAATTTGGGGGGCTTATCTTCCTGACACTGGAACCCTGGGATCAGGTGCTTAATGTGGGGCTGGGACCCCTCATTCTGGAATACACTCCCAAATTTTTATCTACCACACATGGGTGTGGGACAAGACTGTTCTGCATCTCTGTGTCTCCTACCGGTCTGGATGGATGTGGTTTCTTTAGTTCCATAGTTGTCAGGCTTCCATTAAACTCAATTTCTGACAGTTTGGAGTGACGGTTGTTCTGTAGTTCAGTTGTAATTTTGGTGTGGTTGTGTGAGGAGCAAGCCATGTTCCCCTATGTCTCCATCTTGACTGGAAGTAGTGAACATTTTTAAAGAAAATAGTGCCACTCCTTAAATTACTGCAATGGATCAGAACACTTAAGAATGAAATCAATTACTTCTTTTTTTAATGAACACCTTAAACCCCCAAATTTTTGTTACCTTTGGTTTTCTCCATATATAAATTGTGTTAAAGACTTAAAATTCATTTTTTGTGAATTTTAATATATTTCAATTTTGTGAATTTTATTTTTATCTCAGTGTATATACATAGAAAATAATAGAACAACCACTGTCCATGAAAGCCCTCTTATAATTTTAAATATTATTCATCTGCTATATCTGACACTAATCTTCTTCACTCAGAGAAAGAATTATTGAAACTAAATTCACATTTCCACAGTTTTATTAACTACCCATCCTTCTCCCAGAAAACCACTAACCAGAATTCATTGGGTGTATGTGCAGGTGTATATCTCCAGGCATTTAAAAATAATCATATTACACATATACATATTCATATATAATTTTGGTTATTTTTAAATTTAAATAATCATATTACACATATACGTATTCATATATAATTTTGGTTATTTTTAAATTTTACTTAAAGGATGTCATTGCTAAATATTTTTGTGTAGTTTGGGATTTTATTTGCACTTATTTTATATTTAATCTACCCTTATTGATGCATAGATGTAGTTATTCATTTTAAAGATTTTATTTATTTATTTATTTATTTTTAGAGAGGGGAGAAGAGAGGGAAAAGAGAGGGAGAGAAACATTAATGTGATTGCCTCTCACATGGCCCTCACTGGAGACCTGGCCTGCTACCCAGGCACGTGCCCTGACCGGGAATCGAACCAGCGACCCTTTGATTTGCAGCCCGCGCTCAATCTACTGAGCTATACCAGCCAGGGCTAGTTATTCATTTTAACAGCAGCTGATATTCAAATTATATTTTCAATGTATTTTTAAATTTTATTATTTTAAATGAGGTTTCATATAATGGCTTTTTTTGTGCTTCCTTGGTTCCTTCTCTTCCAGGCCTCTCATCCTAACACACACATAGTCAGGACTTTTATTTTAAATCTCTCAAACCCCAGATTCTGTTGGTGTATGTTCTGGAAGCAGGCTTTCTGGCTCTAAGTGCATAGCAGTCCGAGGTGCAGAGTGTGGACAGGAAATGCCTGAAATTTTGTCGGGACCCCTTTGGGTGCAGTAACTACACATAATTCAGAGACTTTCTGCAACTCATTGTTAACATATGAAACTTTGGGGACTATGTTTGGAATGTCATGTTAATTTTCCCAAAGGTTTAACAGTTAAAATGGCATATTAGGAACAAAAACTAATAGATAGGGTGTGTGAATCAGTGACCTAACAGGATGTTTCTATTAACAATGTGTTTCAGCTGTGCAATTTGGAAAGAAAAGTGAAAAGGAAGGGTGAGCTCATTAGCTCACTCAGAAAACTGAATTCTCTCATAAAGTTTTGCTGTTGAGTTGAGATTGCTTTGGATGAAAACAATGCTGCAGCCTCCCTGTCCCTAGTTCCCATTCTTTTCTTTTCTGGATTTAATTAGTGGTACATTCTTTCCCTTCACACACACATACACACGTTGCGTATCAATGAGGACAGAGTGCAAACCTGAATATTTAAAATAATTTAACTCCGTTTGTATGATTAAGATTATATTTGCTCCACATATTGTGACAGATATGTTGCTGCCACCTCATTTATGCTTCAGAATTGAACATTAATCAATTGATATAATTAAGTGCATGGGAAAAAGCAGCTCAGGCTAATTTTCATCCCCTCCCCTCAAAGTATCATGACTTACTTTAAAATTACCCACAGGCTAAAGATTATACTTGTGGAACTTTATATAATCACAGAGATTTTATATTGCATAATTTATGTGAGCAAAACCGTAGCACAGATGCTATAAAATATGAGGTCTGTCCATAAAGTATCCAGTCATGTACTATGAAAAACAGACATTTATTGAAGGAGATACAAGAAACATTGTACATAAGACAATTTTGTCTCAGTCCCCTTCAAAGTGGGGGCACCTCGGGACCCCACACAGTTCTAATCGCCATCAGTTGCCCCATCGTATTTTCTTGAATCTCATCAACAGTCTGAAATCTCTTCCCTTTCAAAGGTGATTTTAGTTTTGGGAAAAGCCAGAAGTTGCGGAGCACTAAATTTGGGCTATGTGGGGAGGAAGGCTAAGTCACCTGAGTGATTTGATGTTTCTCAAAAAAATTGCATGAGACATGATGCATGAGCAGGTGCACTGTTGTGATGAAGCTGCCGGTCACCAGTTTCCCATAGCTGCAGCCTTCTGAATCATCTGAATAGTTTCTGCAGATGAATGTTCAGGCTTAATGAAAAATTTGATGCAGATTCATTGCTCTACTCACTCAGTCATTTTGAAATGCGACGGCCACACAGTATACCTGCTCACTCAACAGCATCTACCACCTCCACTGACTAGTACAGTGAAGTTGTCATTGTTCACGCATGTGCATTCCAATCCACTCTCCTTGGCTGCCAGGTTTCATTGATATCATGCATACCATTCTCATCATATTAACAGTGGTTGGACTTCTTCTGGACAGACCTCATACAATAAAAACAACAATTAAAGCAAAAACGATTCTTGTTCTCAGGGAGTTTACATTCTACTAAGTGAAATAGCACAGACAAAAATAAAAAATAGCTCTGACTATGAATAAGCCTTAATAGGGAAGAAAGGGAAATTTTACCCAAGAGGAAAGAAATGCACCTGGAAACTCAAGAAGAGTTTATCAACTATACTTACCAGGATGTGAGGGTCTAGGAACCAAGACAGGATAGGAGACTTGAAATTCTAAAGCATTAGTCCCCATCCTGACTTTACCCTTACTGAATGGGATCATGCCTGACACATAGTAGGTTCTAATGAAAATTGTTGATTTACTCTATAGACTTGAGAGCATCACAGTTTCTCAGAGTCTTTGCTCCTCGCCCATGAAAGGGAATAAGTTACAATTTATAAGATCCTTGTGAGGATCAAGTAAAAATAATAGATAAGAAGATATATTGTAAGTATTAAGCACTAGAAATATATTGCTATCATTCTCTGAGAAATTTAAAAGTATTGCCCTGACTGATGTGGTTCAGTGGATTGAGTGCCGGCCAGCAAACTGAAGGGTTGAAGGTTTGATTCCCAGTCAGGGTACATGCCTGGGTTTTGGGCCATGTTCCCAGTTGGGGACGCACAAGAGGCAAACACACACTGATGTTTTTCTCCCTGTCTTTCTTTCTCCCTTCCCCTCTCTCTCTAAAAAATAAATAAAATCTCTTTTTTTAATTTATGAAAATCATATCAGTCACAGAATTTTTAAAGTTTGCAAATCACAACGTGAAGGTAACTTTTCTGTGAAAAGCCTTTAGAAATGGGAAAGAGAAAAACTTGGCTCATTGTTATCCTCTTCTTTGGCCTCAACCACTTCCCACTCCACATAAACCCTCCCCCAGTGGCTAGGAGGTAGCTGACCTTCCAAACTTGTGACTTCTTTTCTATAGTTGAGTAGGATTTTTTCCCAGGAGAATGTGAATCACAAACTACTTCCGTGCTCAAAAATAACCCCCAAATTGAAGCCAATCAGTGTCTGTCTCCTCTATGGCCTCAACACAATAGCCTTAGAGAGGAAAATTTAACAACTGGGTTTTGTAAGTTGTGGGGTTATATGTGATTTTAAATCCCCATCTAGGCTAGATTCCCTACTAAGAATAATGGAAGAGCTGGTTGTATATTACCTGTATTACCTGCAATTTCCTTGTTCTGTAGTAGCCTAAGGAAAGGTGCCCGATTTGGAAATAAAGCACAGCGCCATAATGACAATGATCAAGAGGTAATGAGGAACCTGTGCTCACAGAATTAGATGTCTAAATCACACCCTCGGACATAACATTTATTCTCCAAGAATAGGAACATTCTGAGCATTATGGGATTGACCAAACCGTACAAATCCTCAAGTCAGACTTGGTGTAAATATGCTATGCCAATCTACCATATTTCATGTGTTAGTCTTTTTATGACACACTCATTCTATAGCATTTTGGTGATGGTGTAAAGAGAAGAAATATGACTAAGCCAATAAGGTAGATGACTAGAATTATCTAGAATAAAGAAAGAAAATGAGAGAGAGAAAGAGAGAGAAGAAAATGGAAAAAAGGTGGTCCCTAGTTGATCAGAAACAGATTAAGCAAAATAAAAGACAATGTATGGTGTTCAATCCATGTTGACATATTTAAGAGAGACTATTCTATTAGGGCGTTTTACTTTGACAGACTTTCCCTCAGATGTAAGTTGTGCACATATTAATAGTAACCCTGCACAGGCTCATCAACCTGGTTCTAGCTACATGCCTTCCTTCTCAAACATGCCAATGAAACATGGGGTTTACAACAAAAATAAAAATCAGTAAGTCCTGTAGATATCTGTGAACTGCATGATTCATTCCTTATCAATTCAACTAGTTAGAATTGTTCATGCTTTTGCTTGTTTCTTCTTTTTTTTGTACATTACATGCATCTAATACATTCATCATTATGCTATTTTGCACAGTGCCCAACACACAGTATCCATTCCCTTCTCCTTTTCCTCGTGTCTTTCTTTTTTCTCTGGTAGCTTCCCAAACTGATATGTGTGTGGTGCTATAAAACAAAGTGGCATGAGTAAGAAGTGACTATGAAGATTAATAGACATAACTTTAAAAATAGAAAAGTTCTTGGGTAGGTAGTTTTCCAAAAGAGTAAACTAACTTTCTGTGGATATATGTTTCCCTGGAAATGTTTTTTTTTTCTTTTATCCATCACCCAATCTGCATTTCTCTAAATTCTTTCTCTCTCTACTCTCCTTTGCTTTCAGATAACTTTTTCTTTCTTTATTATTTTCTCCTGTTTTTCTCTCATCATTGGAGACTATTGCATTATGGTTGTTTTCTTTCTTCCTTTCCACAGAATCTTCCTTGTGAAGTCTATTTGTGGGTGAACCTCAGTATGCTTAGCTACAGGCAAATGAAAAGTCCCAGATTGCCACCACAATGCAGTGTGGAATCTACAACTTACAGTGAATCACTCTCAAGCAGATGGCATTTTCCCATAGTAACAATATACAGTCTGGGGTTTTGTTACTGAAAAGTCAGCCTCAAGTGAATCATAAACATGACTAACAATATGTGATTAAAGTGTAGATACAATAATATAAACTATTGAAACAGTTAAGTTCTAAGTCCTAAGAAATGAATTTTAAGTATAATTTATATTGATCTTTATGGATCTCTATTGTAAAGTGAGCAGAGGCCATTGTCCCTTTTCTGAGCCTTACCAGAGAGCCACAAGCAGGCCTTACCTGATTTTGCATCAATATGGTTAACAATGTTTGTCCCACCCTGGAATCCCCAGAGACTCTGCGTTACTCAACTTATGGGCCACCCAAGCTGCTTCTCCATATGAACAACTGGTCTTGGCTCATGCTTCACAACCTCCTAAATCCTTTCAAACAAGCAACCACCAGCCTAAATGACCCTCAGCCCTCGTACCCCTTGCTAAGTGGCCCCAGGTACGGCACAAGCAGCAACCAGCTGTGGGTCACTGTTTGGCTTTGTCTGGAAACCTCCAAGTCCAGCACAAGTATAAGCCATCTCAGATTGCTTTATAGTTCAGGCAGGGTGGCCCCAGGCAAAACACAGGTGGGAGCTGACCTTAGCCTGCACCACACAGAAAATCCCAGAGCCTACATACCCAGTGGACAGCTACAGACCATGGTGGAGCACCACCACACTGCCCCTGCACAGCTAATCCTCCATGAAGGGCAGAGGTTAGTGGTCAGTGGTCACAGCTAGTCCTTGCAGCTGACTGGCCTAGGTAAATCCCTCCCATTGACCTGTCAACAACAATCAAGGCTCAACTACAAGAGAAGGGTGTACTGAAGGGCACACCTCGAGTACCCAGCTTGGGTGATAGGGGAGGCTGTGCCACTGGACCCTACAGGTCACCTACCATATTTGACCATGCTACCAAGATACAGAGTCAAAGCAGCTCTACCTAATACATAGAAACAAACACAGGGAAGCTGCCAAAATGAGGAGACAAAGAAACATGTCCCAAATGAAAGAACAGATGAAAACTCTAGAAAAACAACCAAACAACAGGGAGATAAGCAACCTATCAGATGCAGAGTTGAAAACACTAGTTATAGGGATGCTCAAGAAAATTAGAGAGAACCTCAACAGCATAAAAAAAGAAAGTCAGAAATGAAGCCTACACCAATTGAAATAAAGAACAATTTACAGGGAAACAATAGTAGAGTGGATGAAGCCAAGAATCAACTCAATGATTTGGAACATAAAGAAGCAAAAAGCAACTAAGAAAAATGTCTCGATAGATATATTGCATTAAATGGAGAGTACTTTGAAGATGACTGAAGTTTAAACATGTAAGAATAAATACACAATTTTTTATAAATAAATTATATTTATTTTGGGTATCTATCTATCTATCTATATATATATATATATAGAGAGAGAGAGAGAGAAGGAGGGAGAGAGATATTAACCAAATAGGGAAAAATTAAACAATTACTAATCAGGGTAAAAGATGTGTGTGCGTGTGTGTGTACAGTCTTCTTTTAGCTTCTCTGAAAATTTGAAATTAGATACAAATTTAAAGTAAATAAAAAACGCATACCAAGATCAGCACCTTAAATTACCAACAGTCATGGTTTGGTACATCCGTTTCGCCCAGTATTAAGTTTTCCTTGGGTGCAAGCTTTCATCGCTGTAACCAGGGAAGTTCTAGGCAAACCAGGGCAAGTTGGTCACCCTGTCCCTCAATAATATTTACACTGGACTTGGAAGAGAGGAGTTTCCTTGCTATCTTGTTTGAATGCTAAAAATTATCTGTGTGTTTATGGAAACATAAAATCAATAGTATGAATAACAGTATTAGGATGAGAAAAAAAGATGTGAATTATGCTATTAAGAGTTCATCTGGCAAGCCAGAATAGTAACTTATTAGATGAAATAAGGGAAAGAGATATTTACTATGCACTTTCTTTTTTAGAGAATGACATTTAGCCTATAAATGTGTAAATTCAATCATCGAAATATACAATCAATATGCAAAATTCATTACTTGCCTATAAAGAGATTGCCTCCTTATGTGGGAGACTAAAGGAAACCAATTTTCCTTATGCTTCTCCTTAGTATCTGATGAGGGACTTCAAGTTATTTCAGCTGAGACTACATTTTAGCATCCTATCTAAGGCACAGTACCGTAGCTGGCATGCATGATACACTGCTTCTAAAGAAAAAACAGATGAACAAATAGTGTGATTGTATTTTCAAACATTTTAAAGAGCTTTGATGGTTGAAAAGTCACTTCACTTTTTGTCAACAAATAATGCTCATTTTTCTTTGATCTCAAAAAAATGCAATACAAGCTTTAAGCAAAGTTTTCAGAAGTTAATATATATTTCAGTTGAGACGAAGTTTGGAAAATATAAGCCAAAATCTCATCATATTACTACCATAAATTCAGTATAAATCCCTCTACAAATATGTGATAAGCTAAATGTAAAGACCAAACTGTGAAAGGCTTCCTACAAATATGTCTCAGTCAGTATCTGCCCTGAAAGGCTCCTGCTAAGGAAGTTAGCAAAGAAGCTGTTGAGTTTCACAATTACATTCACACAGAGTTTCTCCCTGCTGGCCCACTACTACACTTCTCAGACTTTGGAACAAAACTTAAGGAAAAGTGTCCATTATTTCTCAAATCGTAGTTTTGCTTTTTGCGATGCAACATTGACTAAAGGAAAGTAATTTGGATTTGAAATCCTCAGATTTTTTTTTTCTGAATTTTAGTTTCACTAATTACTGGTCTTCCGATGGAGCCGGCGCCACAACCCTCTGAGCCTGTTTACACCCCTGCAAAACCGTAATACAACAGCACTGGACTCACCCACCTCACAAAGCATGTTTTGAGCAGCCATTGTAAGAATGTATAAAAATAATTTGCAAACATTGGTTAAGATTTTTTAGATAGTTCACATATCACCCAAAATATTTTATAACAATTTCTACTCCTTACAGTGTTTTCATTTCCTCTGTTCTTGCTACAGAATAACTATATCTAAGAACAAAGATTTTTTCAATTTTTTTCCATAAGAACAAAGATTTGATTGTGTGAGCAATTCATGTATGTAGCTATAACAGGTAAACTGCGACTCTCCTTAGTGAGGTGCACCACAGCTATTCCCCAGCAAGGGAGGGACTAGAGACCTTCACAATAAGTTCCCACCTTTATTAAGGCCATTACTTCCAAGAGGGCAGCTCCAGCTCTGCTGGCAGCAGTAGCTCCGAGGTGACTGCTCTGGTCATATCACCTTTAGCGAAGACCCTCTATGTAGTTCCAATTGTTTGCTCCCTCGTGTTTCCAATGCAAAAATGACAAAGCTGAAGCTATCTTACTTCAGGCACAACGTGAGAAGGCAGGGCTCTTTGGAAAAGACAACAATGCTGCGAAAACTAGAAGGCAGAAAATAAAAGAGGAAGATCCAGTATGAGGTAGACTAACTCCATAAAAGAAGCCGTAGGTAGGAGTCTACAGAGACTGGGCAGGGCCCTGAGGCAGGACATTACAGACATCATTCAATCACAGGGGCGCCAGGAACCCAAGCTGCCTCAATGTCATGTAACACACACACACACATGATGTTTCCTAGTTTCTTTTATTATTGCATCAACCTTCAGACATATTTTTCCATTAATATATTACATTTTTATAATAATGGAACCCAAAGTTGTGTCAGTCCTGCACCTAATTTTGTCTTTTATAAGCCTTTTACATATAATTAAAGCATACATTTTTTGCTTAACTGACTCATGTTATGGATATATTACTCTGATAGAGAGTTTTGAGAAATGCTCTCATTAATGTAGGTTTCCTTTTTTAATTAGAACTTTGTTATTGTTGGCAAACTGATGATTTTTCAAGGTCAATAATATATGCTAAGTACCAGCTGCACCAACTCAGATAATTCTTAGCTTACCTCAGTGCACAATTGCCTGAAATGATCGATTTAATAAATTTATTTATTTACATTAACATAGTGGTCACATAAATTCCTCAGAGCAGATATCCCACAACTTTAGATAAGTTCCAGAACCTTGACAGATTGATGATATTCTGCTAATGATCATGGGAAACAGAAAAGAACCAACCCAGGCAATTAAACGGATACATCCGTCTCAGGACACGACTGTTCCTCACTCTTTTTGCTGTGAATACAACCCACCTGCACAGAGATGAAAGCTTATGTATGTGGCCCTCTGATTGCCTAAAGGAATCTGACTGTTTTATTTGAGATGTTAGGTTAATACAGGTTTCCTAAACTTCAAAATTAAATCCATCTTTTTTCCTCTGGGCATCAATTTTATCCTTGAATTACAGATGATCTACAAAGTTAAAGCAAATCGTAAGTGTGATTCTTTTGCATTGACTTAAGCAGCAAGTTGGAAATATCAGGCTTATTTATGAGATTCCCTATGATTAAGCAGAAAATTTATTTACTACTGTTAGTTTTCTTTTTTTAGTAATTGTTTACTATTGTTCTTTTGTATATTTAATGTGAGGGAACTACATAGGTGAAGGACAGAGGAAAAAGAAACTATCCTAATATATAAAGTTTGAGGTTCAGCTTAGAATTCTAAGCTCTTTTATTTAGTGTAAACTTAAAACTAATTGTATTGTTCCTACTTCAAACTCCTAAAGTCTATGGTGCTATAAATAGCTATGATACTAAAGAGTGAGAAGGAAGAAAATAATTTTTCTCTCTCTTCAAGAAATGAGCTAGGTCTTACTCTTCATTATATTTTTTTTATCTATATAATCTTGGACACAGAACTTTTATATAGCTATTTGCCAAAAAAATTTAGTACTCTAAGTCTATATCAGATATTTTTAACTTTCTTGAATAAAAAAAATATCCTCTGGAATTCAAAACTCAGTCTAAATTAAATGTCTATACTAGATCCGTTGCTTAGAGAATATCTGTGGAATTACCATGATTGACTCAGGTTCGATCAGGAAGAGAACCCACACCAAGCAGTTCAATAGAGGCTACGAGTTACAAAAGAATAGGAAAAGCTGAAAGATGACCAGGGAATAGCGAGGACACCCAGATTTTGCATCGATACCTAGAAATCAGTGTCAGCCGAAAGTTATTCCAGATTGGAGGGACAAAGGAGATGATGCTGCCAGAGGCCCGAGAATACAGAACATCCAGACAGAAGCTGGAACCACGGAGGAGTAGCCACTCACAGAAGCAGGGTCACAGCAGGAATCCTCCCCACGGAAACTGGGACCACAGAGGGAAGGTCTGTCAGAGACAGAGGCAGTTATGGAGGCTCAGTCTATCCCAGAAATGCAGCCCCAAACCATGAGAGAAGATGAAGTAACCTGGCTTTCCTCTCAGAGTCCTCCAGTTTCCCAGTTTTGTCTCCCATTAGCCGTATCTATCCAGAACAAATTAATTGGCAAACAGGGTGTAAAAAATCAAGTTTGTAGGGATCAGGACCCTGAGACACTGAGCAGAAGAATAATAAATGCATCTTTTCTCAGAGTTACATAGTTATGCCTTGGGGGAATTTGAGAACATCCAGAATCATGGACTAAGAAAGAAGTAAGAAATGTAGAGTTGAAAAGTTCTACAGTGCTTTTAACAATAACATTGTAACAGACAAGAATATTCACACTATTAGTGTTTAAGTTTTGCAGCAAAGAACAAAAGTCTCAGGAATGTTTTAAAATATCTATGAGCTCTCGAATCAGTGGGAAATCTTGCTTGTGAAATTGTTCCCAATTTTTTTGTAATAGCAATCACTTACTGAAATCTTATTATGTACCAGGCACCATGTTTTACAAGCATTTTCTTATTTAATCCTCACAAGAGCTCTATGAAGTGGATAATATCATCTTCATTTTGTAGATAAAGAGACAGACTAAAAGAGATTAAACAATTTTCGGAGGTCACAGTGGTGGTAAGTGGGAGAGTCACTATTCAAACTTCTGTTTCCTCATCTCCCAACTCTGTCATTGATCGCCACGTGATTCTGCCCCAGTGAGTGCTGGCCCAATGAGACGTCATTGTGTGTTATTCATAATCTCCTTTCTGGAGCAGATGGCTCTCTCCCACTTCCACAAAGCTGATTCACAATAATGATGGTTAAAATTAAATAGATATTTTATATCCAACCCACACACAGAAGATGAAATCATTTCTGCTTATATGACCAATTATCTTTTTAAAGGCTACCTGTACATTTTTATTACCTCTTTAATCCCTTGTAACCACTCTGCTGTTTTGTAAGATGGCAAAGGGGATATGTACATTGAGACAGGGAAGGAAAGATCCATCTACAGACAGAGATATCAAGTCTCTTCACCCAAGGCAGCCTCACAGACCTCCCCAGCCTCCAGGGCCTTGTTGATTTTGCCCTGCCAGCCCTGAAGTGGGAAAGCACTTGGAGACAAACATTGGTGCGTACAGCTACACTGACCTGGCCAAAGGGGGCTTACCTAATAACCATGTCCTCGTCCCGCCCGTTGGACACAGCCGGCCCATGGTGCAGCTTTCAGCAGAGGTGGTGGAACAGGTGGAGAAGTCTGAGGCTACGCTAAGGCAGTTCTTTAAGGGAAACAGTGTGTTCTGTTTTAGAGAAATTACAAGAGCCATCACCTTCAACTACAAGTCATTTCTGTGCCACTCAGCGGCTGCAGTACTGATGATGTTAAAGGAGCCATTATTACCCAGGCTCAGGACAACAGAGAGAACTGTGGGAAGAGAGGTACTGGCCAGTGAAGCCATTCCCACTTATCCTGAGTGGAGGCGGTAGAGGCTCAGTGAGGAAGAGGAGGAGACCCCAGAGAAGGAGACCCGGAGAAATTTCAGCCCTTTGACTTTACTCTGGATGACTGAGGGAAAGGAAAGGCACTTAATGAACTTCACAAGAAGTGGTAGCAGCGTGTTTTTAAAGAAACTATAGTCTTCCGTGGGGACTGTTTCCCTGCCTCTTTTTTGTGCATTCCCATGGAACCACCTGCAGCAAGAGGGCTAAGATCAATCTTTTGGGAGAAGTTACATTCTACAATGAAAATTCTAGTTAAAAACATGCCTATCCTGCCCTGGCTGGTGTAGCTCAGTGGATTGAGTGCGGGCTGAGAACCAGACGGTCCCAGTTCGATTCCAGGTCAGGGCACATGCCTGGGTTGCAGGCCGGGTCCCCAGTGAGGGCCATGTGAGAAGCAACCATACATTGCTGTTTCTCTCCCTCTCAGTCTCCCTCCCTTCACCTCTTTCTAAAATAAATAAATAAAATCTTTAAAAAAAAATGCTTATTCTCCAGCTCCAAGTACAGCTTGTACTTGTCAACATTTAAAAAAAAAATCTAAACTATCAAATAAAATGCAAATGATTTTCCATTAAAAAATAATAATATGTGATGAGTAGGTGACAACATGAATTCTGATATTTTTATTTTATACTAAATTTGAAAGGCATCTGGTTGGATATTTAAGCCTAAAGAGCTTAATTAATTGATTATTAACTTCTGATACACTATATTGTGTATACGTGTTCTGTGTGTGCATGCTTAGTAAGAAAGGATGTAGCATAGTATTCCAAAATTCTTTCTTAAAACCTCATAAGCCAATGGAATTATAGAGTTTCATTTTTAATAGGTATCAATATTCAGAATAATAAAATCTACATACTTACTTTAAGCCTTGTATATTCCTATATAATGATATCCAGTTGACACGGGACATGTTTCACAAAGAAATGTGCTTCAAAAAAGAGTAAAGGGAGGAGTATCATTCTTCAGTTGCATCCATTACACATCATGAAAATATATTTTCTATCCATGGAGCCAGCATGGCATTGGATAAAGGGCACTCATCAGGAATTCAGGTGTATCACCTGTGCTCCATCTTCACTCTGTAACCTTGAACATGTCACTTAGCTACACTTCTTCAAACGACTTCATCGTTTCTTTATCGTGTGAGGCAACCACTTCCTGCTTTTCCTATCTCAAATACATGTGAGGTAGAAAAATATAAAATAAGATGGTTACTGTCAATGCACTTTGCAAATGTTGCACAAATTTAAGTTACTGTAAACATTCTTCTGAGTTCCTGTGTGCTGGTGGAGATACACATACACACACACTGTAAATGCTTTCATTCGAACACTCACTCACACACACACGGGCCTGAGAACTAAATGTCATGTCATGTATGTCATGCACACTTTTATATATTGGGATAAATAGATCATGAGAGGCATTGAAAAGACGGGAAGGGAAGACCCATGGGTTTGAAGACTGGAGCAACTGCCCTGGCCTCTGTCTCACTGGTAATCTCTTTGCACGTTAAACGAAGTGTAGAGGAGAGAGAGTAGTGTGCCATTTACCACTAAAAAGGCACATGTGGCAGGAAATCAAATTAAGTCATCAAATTATATTATGTTCCTGTAAAGGTTTTCCTTAGTAAGACTGAAAATAAAGAATATTTCCATCTTATCTCGATTTAGAAGAATATGGGATTGTACTTTCTCTGATAAATTATAAAAAGCTCTTTCTCATGTTTGACATCAACATGTTTGAAAAAGAATAAGAAATGTAAAAATTATCATAAAGAGCAGAACTGCATTCACTGTAATTTTAAATAATGTTTTTCTATATAAGGTAATTCTTCTGCTAAAAATTGGACAAGTGTGAAATTTTTGATTTGAGGGATTTGATTCCAGAAAATTCTTCCTTTTTTTATCCAATGCAAAAGCTTAAAATACCATATATTCTGCAGTTGAAATACTGGACCATCTTTTCTGTAGCTGTGGCAGAACAACTTTGTCACTATTAATTTTTCTTATTTCCTACATTTTCTTTTTTTAAACATGCCAATGATCAGCCTTTCTGATTTTTTTTACTGCAGGAACTACCTTAAGGAATATTCCAATCTACTCAGTTCTGTGCTGTTCTTAATTTTATTCTTTACTTTCTAAAGTTTTTTAGTTTTTTTTTCTAAACCCTGAAATAAAATGAGTCACACATCAAGTAAGGAGCATAGTACCAGAAGAAAACTGTATGTCAATACACTTAAAATTTTGGATTTCAGAACATCTTTTATACATAGTAGAGAAACATAACTAAATAAATTTGGCTACATGAAAATAATAGCTACTGATTTAGAAATGCTGATTATCATATTTTATTCTGGTGTGTTTCCTAAGGCAGCAGAGGTTTGCATTTGTCTTTTGTAATCAATTTGAATTTGTAATACAAATATAAACTGACGAGGTTGTGTGCAGAATAACATGATTTATTTGGACTGATACTAGGTTTCCAGGTAGTGGGGCAGAGAGGGTGTCAGGGTCGGCAGTATGACCTCATTTCAGATGACCAGGCGCCTGGCGTGAAGCACGGTGGGCCATTGTTTGTTCTAGAGTGCAGGTCTGTCCTCTACCTAGTTAGTCAATAGAAGTGTTCACAGATCACCCAATAATTTTTCAATTTTATTTTTAATTTTTATCATTTATATATCTTCATACATATTTGTATGGACAGAATGATGACTAAAGTATATATTCAAACACAAATTACACATGAGAGAGTAAAATATTCTTGGAAAATGCAGAGTTCCAGTTATTAAGATATTGAGGTAATTACTTAAGTTTAAAATACAGTGGGAAATTAAAGTCTGTGTATCCGTTATCTACTGTGGTATTTCAAAGGAATAAAACTGAGGCCAAAACAACATCTATTTGTTCACATTTCTGTAATTTGGGCTGCATTTCCTTGGATCACTTTTCTGCTGATCTCACCCGGAGTCGCTCATGCAGTGGGTGGCGCTGAGATCTCTTCCGGGAGTGGACGGTCCCACAGGCTTTCCTCATGTGTCTAGTGCCATCCAGGACAGCCACTCCAGGCTCTTCAAATACCAGGAAGCAGAATATCCCAGATCAGGGAATAGCGTGCTGGGAAATACCAATCAGCCATTAAGTGTTCTCTGCATGCTAATCATGGACTGTGATGAAAAAATAAGTAGTATTTTCAATGCCATATGTCATGATTTATGTTTATGTCTCAAAGATATTGACAAAATTAATTAAAACACATGATAAGATAGAAATATTTTATCAAAACTACTGGCATTTTCAAGAGTATTTGCAAGGTACCAAAATTTGTATCTTTGCAACTAGTTGAACTCATGCCAAAAGATTTTAAATGTTAGATTAAACTGTGTGAAGGGTTCAGCTTAGTTTTTTAAGATTATTTAGCATTTCAAAATTATTTTAGGGGAAATGTAAGCAAAATGTATAAAAACCACTGAGGAAGATGATCATCTCTCTTGACCAAACAATTGCATTGTGGGTACAATGCCTCGTGCTGAGGAGACCTGACAGATCAGGATATTCATTCCAGCACTGTTTGCGATAGCAAAAACTGGAGTCAAATATTTACTAAAGGAGTAATGAACAAATAAATGGTAAGACTTCCAACAAACAAGAAAATCTGTAGTGGTGAAAATACATGATTTAGAGCAATGCTACTCGAAGTGCGCTCTGCAGACCAGTGCCAGCTGGCCCCGTATTTCTCACCAGCATGTGTCGAGACGAGTAGTGAAACTGAGAGCGACTTTTAGAACTTCTGTAGCAACTTGAGGAAGTATTTTTTTCTATTAAATGAAACAATAAAAAAGTGCTTATGCACAGTACCTCTTTGTTTTTCATATTTTCCTAATAACCCATTTTTGCTGTATTTTAATTCAACATTTGGTTCATGATAAAGTTTTAAGAAAGTGATCTTTAGGTTAAGAAGCGTAAATATCAAATGTATAGTATTGAGTGAAGAGAAAACTTGAAAATTATATGTACAGCGTGTTGCTAGTGGCTTTATAAATATACACATGGTAAAATATATATTAGATGCATAATAAAATATGTCCAACTTGTGTAGTGAAAACTGGGAGTGTGCAGTGATGAGCTATGTGTGAGAACCATGCACAGGGCCCCTGAGTAGAGGTGCCGCCTGTGGAACAGGCTCATGGAGGGGTAGAGGCTTCAACTGTATCTGCAACATTTGGTTGGTTTTTTTTTTAATATATATAAAAAACAAGCATGGCAAAACCTTTTTTTAAAGTTTGCTTGGGGGTATGTGAATATTCATTATATTATTCTCTCTTCTTATATTTGTAATATCTTATAATAAAATACATGAAAGTGAGCCGAAGTTTTTTTAATGCAAGGTAAATTACTGAATGTTGGAAACTTTCCATAAGGAAAAAAATAAGAGATCTAAGAGAAGATCAAAGGTTTTCTAAAGTATCTGACAACTTGAATGTATTAGGTATCTTTTGAATATCACCTATATCTGAAGAACTGTGCAAGGTATTAGAAATAAGGAAAACTGTGTGTTGAGAATATAGAAAAGACTATTTGGGGGAAATCTGAGACTAAATCAAGGGCCTATTTAGCCAGATGCCTTGATATAGACCCCAGAACAAAACTGGATCTCTGTACCTAAGATGGACAGGATTTTACCTCGAAAAGGACAAGATTCTCATTGTTAATACTTCATTTCCCCACATTATCATTATCCCATATTATACTTGTCTTAGTGGTATCACCTGGTAGACTGACATCTCTAGGAACACGCTGTCTCGGGTTCATAAGAGAAAAAGTTTCTAACAGGTGCTGGGCAGATGTTTCTGCTTATCTTTCTATTTTTTTTTTCATTTTCTCTTCCTTTTTTTCTTACTTCTCTCTCTCTTTTCTTTTTAATTTAGAAGTTGGGCAAGCATGATGCTTATGCTGTGGTTTAACACTGCAGGCCAGCTGCCTCCACAGCAGCCTCAAAACAAGTGGATTTCCTTTGTCTGAAGTCACCCAACACCAGATGTCAGCCAAGAGGTTTCCATCACTCAAGACGACCGGGCTGCCCTGTTACAGAGCACTGCAACAATGCTTCAGAAACAGTGTCTTCCCCTCTGGTTTCATTACACTGGAGGTGAAGTGAAAGGGAGCTTGACCTCCTTGAGAGGATGCTTTCTTTCACCTATAAGAAGTCTGTTGTTATGAAATTAAAGTGCTATCACTGGAGAGATGTAAATAACGAAGCTAAGCTGGACAGCTTGTAAACCATCTAACAGAATGCATGTGATTTAACAGGAATAAGGTCAAAGTTTCACTGAGGTTGCATTTAAAATAATTTGACATTGATTACATGGTACTAAAAAGGAGAGACGTGTCCGTGTATCGCTGAACAATGAGGACGTAAGAAGAGCAGTAAACATTCTTCATTACAGCTCTGTCTCTCTGTGCACTTGTCACTTTAGATCCCCTTCGTCAGAAGCTTCAGCAATTTTAAGAAGGCTGATTTCCCAGGGAGAGAGCTTTGTGTTAGCTAAGCCCGGCCAAGCACAAAGGCTTCCAAGGCTGTTCTAAAATAGGAAAGCCTACTGAATGGTCTGAGATTACTCTTGTCTTCATTTACCGCCTAAATTAAAACCCACTGTTTGTCAGAGCCAGGTATCCGACTAGTAAATAATCCTGGGGGGGAAAAAGATATTTTCTTGGATCATTTGCATAGATTTAAAATCTTACCTTGCAGAATTTTTCAGAGGCCATTTAGAGTTGTTTTTCAGACCTGAAGAACAAAATCAGAGCCATTTTATTGAGAAAAGGAAAATGACATGTGCTTCAGATAAAAGTTTTTATTTACTTGTGACATTCTCTCTGCTCCTTGTCCATGGTTAAGACGCAAAAGCTGAGGTAAAAACGCAGCCTGAGAGCAACATTCGCATCAATTGTTTTTAACCTGTTTTTATAACACAGCATGTGTTCAAAGAACCTCAAAACTTCCTGTTTTCACCACTTACCTGTCTATGTTACAGCAGAAATGCAAGAGCAGACGGCGAGTTTCAAGGAACAGCACGCCCTGCACATTCATCCCCCAGTGGGCCCTCATGGCTGATAAGAACAACTCTCCAGAAGGCACACATAGAGCAAAATCACTCACACCCCCATACCTCTTTTCCTCATCAATAAAATGGGAAATAACAGAGCATCTACCTCACATTTCTAAAGAGTGAAAGTTTTAACATGTGCCAACCCACAGTGGCCTCTATAAGCAACATATAAATGTTAGCTACTGTGTTATTTAATTTAATTAGGCCATTGCTCCAGTTAAAACAGCATTTTACAACAATGGTGTCAGTTAGAGAAACTCACACAATGATGGAGATAAATAGTGTGTAAATATTAAATGTCTATGTGCATTTCAATATGGAAACATAGATATGCATATTTTAAAACAGAAGGGAAATACCACAAAATACTGAGTATTTATCTCTGGCTATAGTGATTTTCTTCCCTATTTTCCAATTTATAAAATAATTTCTTCTATTTTTCAAAATTTACTTTTATAATAAGAAAATAAAATTTCATAAGGAAATAAATGATAATGAATAAGTTAAAGTTGGACACATTGTGCCCTAAGACACCTTCATGCCATGCCTCCTCTTAGCAAACTGGATTCTGATCTCTCTTTGCTATTCCCTAAGTGATGGACAACTTTCATTTTCTGTATCTGAACTTGATTCCTCTAAGAAGACATTCCAGCTACTTCTAAAATTGAAGTGTGTTCAGAACAGCTTCAGTGGATTTCCCATTTAGTGTAAGTGTTTGGGATTGTTCTTTATTTCTACATTAATTAGAAACACCTAGAAAAGTAAATGTGAATGCCAGAGATTAATATTAAAACAGCCCACATTAGTATTTGTGATACAGGTAGAGCGTTCACTTTATCCACTCTGTCTATGAGGAACTGAGGTGCCAGACTAATGGGGACCTAAATGAGGAGATAGGAAAGTTCAGATTATCGTCAGACCCACCAGAGATCTTTTTTAAAACAAGAGTCCTTGGAACCTTCTCCAATCTTATTAAATCAAAAATTCTCAAGAAGGAAATAAGAAAGAAAAAAGAAAGACCTTCATTTTTTAATTTTACCCAAGCGATACTAGTAATTAGGCAACTTTGTAAACAGTTACAGTTTGGGATCAGAAGAAAGTGTCAGTTTGAAATTTAATAATTGTATGTAGCTCTATTTTATGCCTTTTATGTTATATACTATAACACACAAATACTATGTCTCCACACGTTCTGTAGTTTTGATACATTTTAGATCTACATTATCAGTTCTTCATCACCTTGAGTAACTGAGAATGTTCACAATCGTTAGTAGGTAAAATAATTCTCATTTGAAATATTATCTTCAGTTAATGAAGATTTGGTCCAATATTTGGGTGGTAAGTCCTTTACAATTTCCCGTGGAAGATGTAAGCCTATTGGTTTTTAGTAACATAAATGCAGAGATTTTTCTGGCAGGACACTCTGTACTTTTGGCTCTTGCCGTTGGACCAATTCTGATGTTGAAGGTGTTTGAAAATGGTTCAGGGGAAGTGGAAAGTAACTCTCGAATATGGCAGAAGGCTGCGGGGTCTTGGGAAGAACAAGTGAAGGTTCGATGATTTGTGTATGAATTGTTTGGCTACTTTTCCCAGTCCGCCTATAATAGCCAAGTGTTATAAAAATACACTTTGATCCAAATTTACTGAATTTAGGTGTTTCAATTTTGGCTGAAAGATTCTTTTTTAATCAAGTTACAGACACCAGTGTTACTTAAAGAGAGGGCAATATAGTAATGAGAAAGTTCCATATATTTTTCCAAGTTCTTTCAAAATAAATAAGCCTTTTGATTTTTCTACTTAAGTTATATAAATTCTATGAGTCTTGGGAAATAAATAATAAAAAAGAAAGCAATTTTTTTCACTAAGGGAGAGAGAAATAATAGAAATAGAAAGTAGTAGTTTCCCACACTCACTTTTTAGCCTGAGAATGATTTGGCCAGGCAGGTGACTCATGTCCCCCCACCTTGGTGCTTGAGCATCATCAGTCCTTGTAACTTCAATGAGAAGTGTTTGTTTGCTATTTTCATATTAAAAAGTCATATTCATTAAACTAAAGAGAAGAGTCTTGAAAGAGTTTATCTTCCACCCCACCCCCCAAAAGTCCCTGATGATTAGGTGGAAATGGCTCTTTAAGCCAAATTTTCCAAGATTTAAATTTTAACATTCAACTTTTTAAGAAACCTATCAGTATTCTTCCCAGTGCCACCTTCTCAAAGTTAATGTGCCAAAATTTCAAATGAAGAAATCACTTTAGAAAAATTAATGGTGATCCACAGTGCCCTGGTATGCCCGTTTTGATTGCTGTATCTTAAAAGTGCTTGTAAGATAAAAGTTTAGTTTTTAATTACAAGATAATTTACCGTGTCACTAAGAAGAAGATTTTTCCATATGATGAACCAGGTTTGAAAAGATTCCAGGTCAATAATTGAAAAAGCCCTAGTCTTAATGCAAAGATATTCTGAGTGAAAGGGAGGCTGATTGCCAAATCTTGAGAACTCTTTAGAGTCTGAGGACCTTGGGAGAAAGCAGCAGAGTTCATTTTAATTTTTTTCGAAGTTACTTTCACTGGAGGATAAGTGACCATCCAGGCTGGGAGAGACTATAAAGGGAGCCCTAATAGTATCAAGGGAAACTAATGAAGGAACAGATTTAAAGAAGTAACATACTTCTTTCCTTGATAAAAAGCTATTACTTTTCAAAGTTCTCCCAAACCAAAGTCCTCTTGTCTTCCAATTTATTTAGTATTCTTTGTAATGCCAGGCATTCAATGAGTTCTTACCAATTCAGAAAAAAAAAAAACATCATATTTAATTAGTCAGCCAAACAAATGAAAATTTCACTTGAAGTTAAAATATTTTTGAAATATTTGGCTTAGCCCCATAATGCAATGCCCAAAGTGCCTTCAGATTTTTATTCTTAAGTGAGTTTTCAAATTCAATTACATTCTATGGCTTCAAAGATACTTAAGAAATATTCTGGGCCAAAGATATTTCAGTTACCTTTAAGCCCTCTGGGGAACGCCCCTCCAAAAAAAAATCAGGTCATTTATTCTTCAAACTCATAAATGTCAATGCAAACATTCCCTGAAGGTTCATTTATCATACACAGGTTGAGTGAACCTATGATTGGAAGTAGAATGAATAGAAATAACTTCTGAATATGTTCCATATTTTTGCACGCCCTGTAGTCTTCAGTATCAGTTTTCGTTTGCTACTCCAGAGCTGGAATTTATTAAAGTATATTAGGGATAGGACTGAGGTTCATATTTCAAATATCTCTGCCAGTCTCCCATGCAAAAGCAAAAAAAATAAGTGTTCATTGATACTGATAATTCCCACTACTGCTGACAAGTTTCACTGTTTTTCTCTTCTATTTCCCAGCTGAGAAAATATTTGCTGTGGAACATCTGGCTAAGGAATGTTAAAAGTCCAAAAGGCCTGGGGTATCATCTGAAGTGGATTTTTTAAAGAAAAGTAACATGGAGTATTAAGCAGCTTCTCAGAAACGGATTTTTAGAGAAAATGCCCCGTGACATTTCATGAAAGTCAGAATATCCTAAAAATGGAAGAGCAGAATAAAAGACTTTGATCAGTACGGTGAGTTTATTGTGGTGTGGACATTGAAATGTATCACCAGCGGAAGTTCAGCTGAGAGCCATAGAACTCACTGACCACCACAGCTGACAGATCTAGACAGTGACGTGCCTGGCTGGTACTGACGATGGTATCATCTACTCACACCTGGGCCAGGCAGGGAACGAGCACGTAAGCTCTCAGACTTAGGACGAGAATGCTCTTTGCCACCTGTATTAGCACTCCACTTGGGAACCAGCCGGCAAGTACATAATGTTTCTTCTTATTACTTATTGAATCATCTGCTCTAGCACTTGACCATCCAGGGTTGAGTTCAATGAATTTTTGTGCTGAAAATATGTGTGTAGGTGGAAGGAGTGGTTGTGAGTACAATTTGGCATTGGGAGAACTTGTGCTAACTTAAAAAGTGAATCTGTATGTTTCTGCAAATGTAGAAACAAACCTCCACACACTTAATATCTGTTGAGTTCTGTACTCTAAAATTCTACCTCCAGCCATTCAACAGCACAGGCTGAATAAATACCTAAAACCTCACTTCTATGTGCTTTATATCCACCAATGGGCCATATGGTTTTGCATCTACTTATATACTTCACTGCAAAACCTTTGCATTGATTATATGCACATGTTTCAGAAAGAAGTAGGAAAAAATGCTACTCACTTTACACAGGTGAGAATTGCACATAGAATAAAGCGAACTCTGCAAAAATAAGGATCATATCCTAGTCATCTTGGGATCCCCAAAACCTGGCAATAAAAATATTCATTGTCTGAATTGAAATGTGTTCGTTAGAATTTTAGATCTGAAGCAGGGCAGAGGGATTTTCTAATCCAAACTTCTCATCTGGCAGAGGAAGAAACTGTGATAGGAAGTGGAATATTTTTCTAAAATTACACTAATAAGTAGCAGATTCAGAGTCCCTACCTCTTCCTACCATGTTGTAGATTCCCTTATTGCTTGTGCTGATGGTTAGGGAATGCTTTTGTTTCAGATCTTCTATTAATTTCTGAAATTGGTCAATTCCTCTGTACTGCATTTAGTAGGACATTTATTTTTAAAACCCTAAAATGCTAATATGAAGACAGAGCCTGAGAGGCATGCTAGGAAACTGAAGCCAAGGAAAGGGGTCGAGGCTGGGTGCCGTGCGGTGTGGTCAGCCCAGCCTGGCAGCGTCCCCGAGGGTCTTCCTTCAGACCAGCCTCGTACGTTCCCTTCTCCCTCTCTTATGTTCTTTCTCTCATTCTTTTTTTTCTTTGTAATAGTTGGACAAATACAATTATTACCATGACCAGGAAAAATAATTCTTCCAGAAACTTTCAGTCCAATACCCATTACATTAAATAGGAATTTTTTACTTTCTCTTGAGAAATGACCATTTCTATCAGAATGGTGATCATTTTTCCATTTAGTTGTTACTAAAGTGCATTTCATGGGGGAGGAAGAGTGACTGGGTTATTTTTCTTTTTAATTTTATAGGAGTAGAAAATAAAGTTCCCCCGTTCTGCTCCGTCATTTGGGTTGGGTTGGGAGCTCTCCTAGGGGAGCACAGAGGCATACGCAACTGCCTTAGAAGCCCGGTTTCTGTCTGGGTTGTCCTTTCTCTGGGGGTCCTGTGGATTCACAGCCAAGCAGCAGGACCACTGCAGGCCAATCCAGTTCCTGTTTTACTGAGAGCTTCAACTCCTAGATCCAGTTTTCCCTGGTGAATCCTGTTTGAAAACCAGCATTCCCACACGGGGGGCTCACATTTTCTCATTTTCAAAATGAACAAAGAATGGACTGTTATTAACGGGACCAAAGAACTGGGAACAATGGTAGCCTCGGCCATGTAATAAAACCAAAAACAAATAAGCAAACAGAGACCCCAGTCTGTGGGAGGAGTGTCGGTAACACCACTAGATGACAGCCTTCCAGTCCCTAGAGTTTTGTATTATTCAGACACCTCCTTGGACTATAATAAATTAGTTTGACAAATTATTCCTCTCCCCTGACTTATCCATTATCAACCACTCTGAGAGGGCTTTTAGTAAAGGAATCTTTGTCTGCAAGTGACATGCTAAAGGCATCTGTTTAACAGATTCATTTCTTTATGGGTCTGTGAAGGCTGCTTTCATTAGGGTACAGTGCGGCGTGCACCAGGCTCTTCATTCTCCCAGAGCTCACACCCCATGTGTCACAGTTGATCTTTCCATCGCATCTCTAGTCTGTCCTTTCCTTGCCCTCTGGAGTCCTATATCCGTGCTCAGAGGGGCAGCTCAGCCCTCATCACATTCTGTTTTGCAGAACACATACCTGCCACTCAAATATTTCACAGAGAAATTTTTCTTTTATTTTGAGAAATTCATTTCCCAAAGATCATTAAATAAAAGCCAATACAGTTTAATCAATAAATGTGTTACCATATTTCTCTTCCCTATAATCATAGAGATTTATTTTTCATCCTACAGGAGATGAAGAGCAAGCACATTCATTTAACAAACTCTTCAAAAAAGGCAATGCCACAGATACTAGAAAAATAATTGGATGGCTCTCTCTATTTTCAGCCTTGCTCTCTCCAATCTATTCTGTACATGCAACTAGAGTCATCTTTCAAAAATGCAAATCTGAGCACATTATATACCCCGGCTTAAAATCCCTGAATAATTCAACACTCCTCTCATAAGCCTAAATTCCCTGGCAAGATGTATAACATTTCGTGATCTGGCTTCTGCTTTCCTCCGAGATCAGCTTTATCTTTCAATGCACTACCCCACCTCCCTGGCCACTGGTACACCAGCCATACCAAAGTGCCTTATGTTCATCCCAGAGCACCTCAAACAATGACACACCCCTCACCTTCACCCCCAGGTCTTCGCTCGTGCAGCACCCTTCCTTTGTGTCATATTTTCCCCTTGTCTCTGCTCCTGTGGGTGATTCCTACTTTTTACATCCTGTCTTAGCTGCCATTGCCTTAGGAAGGATCCCTCAACCTCCAAGGTTGGATTAAATACATATATCCCCAATCAATTCAATTGTACCAATCAATTCAATTACAATGATCTTTTCTTCTTTTTTTCTTGGTAATCAAGATATAAATTTCTTCAAAATAAGGAGTAAATCTATTAAATCATGATAGTTTCATCATCTAGTACAGAATCTCATACAAAAATGGCAAAATTTAATAATTTTTTAAAGGATGAACTTATCACTGTGAAATAAAGCTTTACTTAATGCCCTGCTAGCGGTGATAGTAACAAAACCATATCCTCAAGGAACATGCAATTTAGTTGGAGTAATGATAATCCATATTAAAATATTACCAATGGAAAAGAAGATACATGAGGAATGAATACGAATTCTATAGTCATTAAAAAATGCTGTGGTGGCTGACAGGGAAAGGGCAGCACAAGCCACAGAGCCA
>PVJI01008171.1:0-19869 GCA_004026765.1 Micronycteris hirsuta
GGGTTTGCCTTTCAATTCAGACTCCAATTCTTCCTGCTGGGAACACCAGCCTCTGCAAATCAGTCCCCAGGTAAGCACTGACCTCCGGACTGCTGGGGACCAAGGCTCTTCCAACAGACGCGTGTGTCTGCCTTGGCAACTCACACACCCCAATCCAGCTCCCTCCCACGTAACCTGGAGCAAACTGGGAAGCTGCTGCTACTGTATCCGCAGACCTCCTGGCTCCCTGTTAGGCCCGAGTGACCCCTTCCCTCCGAAGCAGTCTCCCTAC
The DNA here is from genome assembly GCA_004026765.1 of Micronycteris hirsuta. NCBI lineage: Eukaryota > Metazoa > Chordata > Mammalia > Chiroptera > Phyllostomidae > Micronycteris > Micronycteris hirsuta. Next base: position 272 of record PVJI01008171.1, read on the forward strand.
CGGCTGATATTTCAGTTTTATGCGCAGTCCTGGTTTCCAATCTTCTTCACACTGGAATACAACTGGGTGATCCTACTTTCACTATTTTTAAAATAACTAGGTTAAACTGTATTTATTTTAGTTTTAGCTATAACATTTATGCTTCTATTAATGACTGAATATTTAGACAGAATATGTCAGATTTGTTCATTTGTTTTGTCTTATGGAAGTTGTAAACTAGTTACCATTGGCCAGGATCTGAGGTCAATGTTGACTTTTTTTGTTTGTCCCCCAAAATATTTTTTAATGTGAGCCAACGTTCTCAAATCAGAAGATCTCACATAAAATTTTAGATTTCTAATTTCTATAAAAAAGAAATCAAGATCTTTGGCGTAGGGGGGTTCACATTCTTATAGGGCAACAATTGGCTGGATCTGAGTAGCAACTGTTCCCATTTAGAAAGGCAGTTCACCCCCTAGTTCATAACTCTTGCTGTTTTGTGCTGTTTCTCACACTCTGCACACTTCCCACATCATTTTCCCAGTCCTTGTAGCTATTTCAGTTTGATCAACTCAGGATGACCCAAGCTGGAAAACACCTCAGTGGTGAAACTTCAGTGCGATGCAAACCCTGCACAGGTGTGCAGCTCAGTTTCTCATTTGTTTTTGTTTAGACTTCTGCGAGTCTAAAGTACAGTTGGTCAAAGTATTGTCTAAAAATAGATAAGCAAATTAAGGGAGAAAGTCTTTGCTGTGTTTGGTCATGATTTTTGCAAATGCCCCTTAGAGGTGTTTCTCAACCATGGCTACCCATTAGTGTCATCTGGGTAGTGTTTAAAAAAACACCTAAGTCCCAAGTTTCACCCCAGAGACATTAGAACAGACTCTCTGGGGGAGAGGCCCAAGCATCAGTATTTAAAAACACAACAGCAAAGAAAAACAGGTGTTCTTATGTGCAGCCAGGGTTGAGAAACGCTGCCACAAAAGCTGTGAACCTAGCAGCAAGCACTGACATCATCAGCCTAGAGAAATCCTGAGAAGGTCTGGGGAGTCATATGTGGCTAGTTTACAGCCTCTATGGGGTCCCTGAAAACCAGGCCAAAGTACAGCCACTCTCCTCAGAAGCTGGGCTGCCCATCTGTTTGAGGTTTCCATCACGCCTGGTAGCATCACACGAGGTGCACTTCCAGCACAGCTCATTTAGCCACCCCTCTCGCCCTCTGTTCCTGCAAACATGCAAGGTGCGGTGAGGGTGGGAAGTGGTGCAAATAGAGTGGTGAGAGGTGAAAACAAAAGAAGACAGAGATTGGATGTTGGTGTCTTTCCGATCTAAATGGCAGCCTGTCTATTAGGGGAAAATGTGGTTTCAATATCCTAGCTTTTAAGGTGATTGATGAAAGAGCAAAAAAAAAAAATAAACTGGTAGTAAAACCAAGATGAGAACATAAATTAAGAGGAAACTGCTTCCATGTGGAATGTTTGCTTCCTTTCCAGTGTCCCCATTTGGGCTACTTTGCCATGGAAAGTCTGAAAAATGACTGCCCCTAGAGTATTGTTGAAGAATTAAAAGATAGGGAAAAATTCATAATGCCAAACCAATCATTGTTTCCAAGGTTTCCATAGACAAGTCATTTTTCCAAATGACCCAGAATAATAGGGTGAGAAGAAATGCTTTAGACAATAGCTACCCAATGACATTCTCCTTGTCTGCCTTCCCAATAATGTCAGAACAATAGGCTTTGAATCTGAGCCTAATATGGAATTGAAAAATTGCAGACTTAAGGTTTATGATAAACACAACCCAGCTGGAGCACTAGCAGAACAATGGCAGGAAGGTTTGGTAAAGCCAATCTGGCCTGCTGTGGTGCTGCCACCAGGGAACGATGAGTTTTAAAGGACACAGCCCAATTTCTCTCTGCAGCTGGGTGTCATTGACTAATGAAAATATATTGGCACGCTGCTCACGGGTTATTGTTCCATGTAACTGCACCTCTTAGCTGGGGATTTGTAAGCAGGCCATGATTGAAAGCAATATGACTGAGCTCAGTTATTAAAATATTCCAAATACAGCTTGCCCTATTTATTGGAAACAAAGTTTGACAAGATTATGTTGATATGGGGAGCGGGTAATGAAACGTTGCCGTGCATAGGCATTTCCAGTGTCAACTGGGCAGAATTACAGTCCTTAAATATTTATATAGGAAAATGAAATGAAACTATTAATACTTTCAGGAAATGATACCATGCGTGAGGAGAAATAGACATGAGGAATAGGATCCAGGGCTACTTTTAACAGGCCAATTTATCATTTTTATAAAATGGCCGCATGTCTCATTTGTGAAACTCTTCAAAGAATGGGGGAAAGCTTAACTACCTCTAAACTTCTAAAATTTAGGTATGTTTCAATAGAAGTGTCTGAAAACCTGATGACTAAATTTATATTTAAGAAAGACTTCATTTTTATAAGGGTAATGTCTCTTGGACTGATGGAAGCTCTAGCATATTTATTTAGTCACTTTAAAACAACAATTAACTCGGATAAAGTAGTTTTGTTTTACTTTTGTTTGGTATTTTTTAGGGGAGAAAACTTTCAGAGCAAATGAAGGTCAGTGTTCAGACAGCCAATATTCAGCTTACAAAGCTCTATAAACTAGTGGGAAAGGCTTTATCTTAGAATGAAGAAGAGCTGGGTTTCCATCCAAGGTTTGCCTCTAGTAGAAATTTGCAGGAAATCTGCTTTTTCCATTCCAGGCCTAACTTCCTCACTTTCTGTCTTGTATACTTCTTGTATTTTGGGGTTTGACAATATTTTTATTTTTCTCTTAAGTATTTTAAGAAAGCTTGACTTATAGTTAGCAAATTTCCCCATTTTCAAAATCCGATTTCTTATAAAGTTTACACCCACTCGCACTGGAGGAATTGGTAGGATTAAGAGTAGGTAGAAAGAATGTCCCTGGATTCTGGGATCTTGGGATTCTGCACACCCCAACCTCCTCACTCACTCCTCAGTTTTCCCTGGCTCTCCCTTTTGCTCTTCGCTCGCTCTGTCACTCACTCACTCACTTATGTTCTTCACGGCTCTACCCTTCATCTTTCTCCATCTGCCCCTTAGTCTCCACATTCTTTGCCCATTAGCAACCTGCTCTGGGCACCCCAAGTGTGATTTTTGTAGGCTTGGGTCTTCCTCCCGCTGTTGAGCTGTAGGTTGATACAGCAAAGTTCATTGTATGTCCCTTAAAACACTACTTTGAAGGCAAAATAAAAACCACTCAGTTAAAATTTAGCAGAAGTTTTCAAAAGGTCTTTGAAAACATCATGCTCTATACAAAATGCTCTGAACTACATAGGTGGAAGAAACACATTTTTATAAATCAACAAATTTGGCAAACTGCTCATTTGTTTAATTAATTTTCAAAGAATTGCACTAGAGTGAAACCTGCTCTCTTCTTTTTACTTTTTCCCCTTTTTCATCCTCCAACAAGCTCCTTTTGTCAAACATCATCAGTCACACATTTAGTTTGTTGATGATGACTTCTGGCATTGAAATAAATAAAGTAATTGGTAGGAATGTGTAAAAGGTGGAAAAAAAACATAGTTTAATTGCAGCAATTTCTTAACTATGTTGCAAGCATAGTTTTGCAAAGCCTTTTCAAGAGTTTGGTTTGAGAGCAAAGTTTGATTCAAGAACATTCTGAGGTTGCAAGGGGAGTTATTAAACACTGTTACTACTTGAAATTAATTTTCTGATTGTCAAGATTTTCTTAATACCATGTAATAAAATAAAGAAGAATTGAATACTGAGATTTATTTGTTGGTATCCATAATCCCCAATATAAAAATTTTTCAAAAGTCTCATTTATTTCTCTTTGATTTATATTAAAAGTAAATGCTACACATAATAGTCATAAGGTAGCCAAGTGCTGGAAGCAACCTAAGTGTCCATCAGCAAATGAATGGATCAAGAAACTATGGTCCACTTACACAATGGAATTCTACGCAGCAGAGGGAAAGAAGGAGCTTATACCCTTTGCAACAGCATGGATGGAACTGGAGAGCATTATGCTAAGTGAAGTAAGCCAGGCGGTGAGGGACAAATACCATATGATCTCACCTTTAACTGGAACATAATCAACAAAAGAAAAAAGCCAGCAAAATATAACCAGAGACATTGAAATTAAGAACAATCTAACAATAGCAGAGGGAAGGGGGATGGAACTGTGGGGAGAAGGGTTTTCAGGAACTACTATAAAGGACACATGGACAAAACCAAGGGGGAGGGTGGAAGCCAGGGAGGGAGGTGGGTTTGGATGGGGTGGGGAAGAGGGGAGAAAATGCAGACAACTGTAATTGAACAACAATAAAGTAATCAAAAAATAGTCATGAGGTAATTTTTACTAATAAAATGCAGCCTTTATTAGTTATATATATTGAGGATACATAAGATTTGGTTCAAAGGAAAAATAATTCTTTTGTTTAAAAATGCCCGAAAACTATTGGTAATATAGAAGAGAGAACTATGTCTTGGGAAAATTAAGACTTGATTCCACCAGTGATGAGTTCAATGACCCTGAGAAAATCATTAAAAAATGAGGGCTTCCATTTAAATCTATGAAATGAGAGAAAACTGAATTAGTATCTTTTTTAAAGAACAAGAAAACAGACAAAAGTAAACTATATGAGAATTAAAAACTCTGGGAGATATTTGAACGTTCAAATAGATTGGTGTTAATAAATGTCTAGTATGTGAGAAACGTGGAAAAATAATCTTTGTCTTAGATTCATCTCTTGCAGCTACACAGCACTCACCTGCTGTTTATCTTAATAGCCCTGCTTATCATATTACTCAGAAAAATATAGAGGCCAGTGTGGACTAGTGTGAAAAATTAATGAATGCTCAAGGTTACCATTGTAATGTATACTCTATTCCTACCCATGAGAACCTTGAAGTTGACTTTCACTTGATGCTGAACATACTTGATGAAAATTTCACATCTATAACATGTACTTTTCCCAATAAAATTCAGACTCCTCATGAGAGTTCCTGCCTGAACAATATTGAGCAGAAAATAATAGCCTTATAAGCATTCAGATATTTTCTCAGCTTGCCTTCCTTGCTCACTAAGCAGCCTTAATTCAAATTCCTGCCTTATACAAATGCAGAAGCTTTCTAGAAGTGTTGAAATCTTAGATATTAAATCCTAGACTACTGAAGGTGTTCTGGGTAGGCAGTACAACTTAGTGTTGAAGAAAGCTCAGATGCCAGACTTTGAAAGACTTGAATCTGAAGGCTGGCTCTGCCACTTACTGCCTAGGTATCCTTGGGCAAGCTAGAAGCTAGTAGACCTCAGGTTCAGCCACTGTAGGGTGGAAATACTAAGGTTCCAGGGTCAAAATAAGATTCTAGCTAAATAGCTAAAATCAATAGACTAAATAGTTGATTTGTTAAATAACAATATTTTTCGAGGGACCAATAGACCTCATTTACCAAATTTATCAGTTTACCAAAAACTTACTTCCTCATACTAAATCTAAAGCTCAATGCATTTAATAATGAATGGGATAGTCTGAACTGCTTTGGGAGATTTCAGTAAAGTTATAGATGACTAGCTTTCATTTTGTCTTAATAGCAATATTTTAAGAAATATTCCATTTGTTTCAAACTAAATATGATATGGTGGTTTGATGTTTTTACAAGTACATTTAATAATCGGGAAAGTGTATTTTTTCATTACATAACATTTCAGAAGTTCAAGTGTGATTTTTTCAATAGAACACAAAAAGTTTATATTGAATTCCTTTGGAGCCTCTAGTGTGCATTTTCTCTTTAACCCATCTTTTAGCATTTTTAGGATTTTTTCATCAGATTTTCAAGTAGCACATCAACAGCGATTTGGTCATTTGGAGAACTGGACATTTGGCAAATCAATTTTCAGCACTGCTTCTGGTAAGTTCAACAAATATTTCTTGAGTGCCTATGATATGCTGACCTTGGCTCTGGTTATACTGTGAGGACAAGACAGACAGAGTCGTGTTCTCTCATTTTCTATTCCAGGGGAGGAGACCAAAAATAAACAAAAGGTAATAACTGCTATGAAGAAAATAGAACCGGTTGTCAGAATAGATAGTGCTCTAGTCTTGGGGCTGGGGGGGTTGCTATCTTAGATAAGATAGAAAAAGCTTCTAGAAGAGGAGGAAGCTGAGCTTAGGAGTCAGGCTTTGTTGAGATGGGTAGTTCTGAGCCATGGGACAAGAAAAGATTGGTGGGGTTAGGGAAGAACCAAAAGCAGTGGGCAAAGACAATATTCATTTGTTTTGCTATTGTGGTTGAGGCCTGTGTGATCTAAATGTTGTATCCTTTCATTGTGGAATGCTTGGTTTACCACATGACCATTCATATAAAGACTAGATGTTTGTGGATATGTTATTTTTCCCTCTCCTGCCATATAAAAGTTAAATATTATCTATATTCAGGAACATAGCAGCACTGTGGAAACAAAAGATATACATTTATACAAAACAATAGATCAAGCTGGGCAGTTTTGGCAAAAGATTTCCAGCATATACTTCCATTGATACAGTTTTAAACTGCTGTAGCGGCGTTTTAGTGCTTGATTAATGGGTTCATTGACTTCAAACCTTACTTCAAACCATGACCTCTTTGAAAAAATATATTAAAAAAGCAGCTTCTGACGAGCTTCTCAGCATTATTGTATTCATAAAGCTTTCTTATACTAATCTCCACTCTAACAAAACCCCCAATGGATACTGATTACATAGGGATTTATAGTAAAAAGTTGTTTATTTTAGTGGAAAATACATATATATTGCCTACAGAATAAAATGAAAAACAAGATAGGAAAAACAGATCATAAAGTCACTTTGGAAATAAAGGTTGGGGATGACATAGAATCATGCGTGCTCCTTAGATAGTGTAAAGTGTGACTTCCAAATAAATCACAACACAGCGGAATAGTCACTAAGGAATTTGTCAGATAGTTTGTGGAGCTGAGTTAAAAAGGTTAAGGGATTAAGCAAAACAAAAAAAACTCAAAGTGGGGCAGTGGGGGGAGGTGGGGGGACTCACAGACACAGACAACGGTATGGTGTTTACTAGTGGGAAAGCGGGGTGGGGACAGTAGAAAAGCATGAAGGGTGAATAAACGGTGATGGAAGACACAACATACAATATACACATGGTGTAAAATGGAATTGTACACCTGAAACGCGTATAGTTGTATTAACCAATGTCACCCCAATAAATCCAATAAAGATTACAAAACAGCATTAAGTTAGTGCCTCCTAGAAAAGGTCAGTGAATCCTTGGTGCCAGTTGAGAGTCTTTGAGGGATTTTTAACCTCAAAGCACTGCCTGTAAGCTTTCTTTCACTAGATTGGAAGCCTTCCCAAAAGTCTTTGTCACCTGGGAAGTTTATTAGGGCCCAGAAATCTGTTTTTGTCTCAGATCTATGGATTACAGTCTCCAGGGTAGGAACAATAAATACATCAAATACTTTCCAAGTGAGTCTGATGCAACAGGAGCACAGCATAATGTTTAGAAGCCATCACTGAATGTTAAAAGACAAAACCAAATCCTTACAAGACAATTCTAGAATAGCTTGCACATTATGTCTTCATAAAAGGATGGCAAGGGCCATCTGAGCTGGCAGTAAGGGAGGGAGTGGTAACAGGGAGGTCAAAGAGCAAGGACTCCAAAGCCCCTAGCCCTACTTGAACAGAACAACTCTATTTTTATGTCTTAAACTGTATTTTAAAAAATGTTCAAATATTCTGGTGGTGTACTTAGTAGCATTAAGGTAACATGTACTCAGACAAGTTGTGTAGAGGACAGATGGTAGCAGGAAAGCTGTGAGATATTGTAAAGTGATCCCTGACAGAGAGATCTCAGGCTTGATTTGTTCAATTCCATGCAAACATAAGTGCTGCACGTTCTCATTTCCACGTCATCATTTTCCCTCTGGTTTTCCAAAGCCCTGCTCTCAGCAGGGAGAGTCTGATAATTGAAATAAGTTCTTGATGGGACAATTGTTCATATAGATGGGCCCAAAAAAAGGTTCCTGGGATATATGCATTATGTTATTCTTGCTTGGCTATCGATGAATGATGTATAGCTGGCTGTTAATGGGAGGTCCTTGCTGCTTAGTGACAGGCAAGATAATTATTATAGCTCCCTTGTGCAGGGGTAAAGTGGGGGATTCTCCTGTACCATGTTGGATAGTTTTGAGGGCTGGCTTAGCTTCCTTATGACTCCTTGGTTCTTCCAATAGGTGGCTTTCATGTGAGCAGAGGCCCTGATGTTTGTCTGGTGCTGCCACAGCTCCTTGGTGATTACTTAAGTCTAGTCCCATCATCCCTTTTCCGATCAACCTTACTCCTGCATAATGTTTCTCTCTTTCTCTACTTTGCCTGCACAGCCTTTGTATTCTCCTTGGAATTAATAATCTGGCCTTTCCTCCATTTTTTTTTGATCATGGCATAAACATTGTCTTGTTTCTTAAAGGTTTGCCTTTGGAGTTCCAAAATTCCTAGCTGTTGCCTGTCAAACATGTCTGCATTCGGCTGTGTCAGGTCTCCGCAAAGCCTCGGTGGCTGTGATATATTTTTTTTTATTTTTATTTATTTATTTTTAGAGAGAGAAGGGAGGGAGAAAGAGAGGGAGAAACAGCAATGTATGGTTGCTTCTCACATGGCCCTCACTGGGGACCCAGCCTGCAACCCAGGCATGTGCCCCGACCGGGAATCGAACCGGGACTGCTTGGTTCCCAGCCCGCGCTCATTCTACTGAGCTATACCAACCAGGCACTGTGATGTATTTTTATTGGGTGATGGTGGGGAGTGATAATTAGGTAAAAATAGGAATTTCTTACAATAAACAACATATTAGATTATTCACCAAAAGAGTACCCTATTGTGATATGGACCCAATATTGAAGATAAAAGACATGTTATGTAGTAAATAAAAAATTTTATAAGCCACAAAGGATAGGAGCCCCTTCTTTCTTTCTGCTGCATAGTATTCCATCATGGATGGATGTAGAGAGCATTATGCTAAATGAAATAAGCCAGGCAGTGAAAGACGAATACAATATGATCTCACCTATAAGTGGAACCTAATCAACAAAACAAACAAGCAAGCAAAATATAACCAGAGATAGTGAAATTAAGTACAATTTCCTGACAGTAACCAGAGGGGAGGTGGGAGGGGATAATGGGGGAAAAAGGGGGAAGGGTTTTCAGGGACATGTATGAAGGACACATGGACAAAACCAAAGGGGAGTAAGATCAAGGGTGGGTACTGGGGATGACTGGGAGGGGGAGTGGTGGGGGGAGAATGGAGACAACTGTAGTTGAACAACAATAAAAAATGGTTATTAAAAAAATGAAAAAGCCAATAGTAACAATATCAATAATAAAACTCTCGAAACAAATGTGAGTACCCTTGTGTGTAGGAATTTGAAATGAAGAGGCATTTTATGAAGCAAACTTTAGGTGGGTTGGAGGATAAGGAGAGTCACAAACTTAAAGGGTAAGATAATTTATACTATGGCAAGTGTTTCCTTGTAATGATAGCTTATTGTTTCTACAAATTGTTTATATATAAAATAAAGTATTGGACTAATTATTTTTAGTTACATAGCTATAAAATTTCAACAAATAAAAAGATATACTAACCTTCACTTGGTGGTTTTTTTTTTCCATTTTCTTTCATTGTTGTTCAAGTACAGTTGTCTCCATTTTCTCCCTACTACTCCCCCCACCCCAGCCATCCTCACTTCCCTCCCCTGATCCCACCCCCTGACCTTGGTTTTGTCCATGTGTCGTTTACACATGTTCCTGAAAACCTTTCCCCCTTTTCCCTCCATTATTTCCTCCTACCTCCCCAGTGTTTGTAAACATACTTTCTATTTAAGAGGCAGGAACATTTGTGGGAAGGAATAACTAGCTGGAGAGATGTAAAACAATTCTTCCTTACATTGGAAGACACTGAGCACAGTAACTTTTACCAACTTAATCGCTATTAGCATGGACATAGAACAGATAAAGTTGAAAATATAAAGACTCAAGCAATAATACAAGATGCTTGTGTGCTTAAATGTTCTGAAGGTCAAAATGCTTTCATTTGCAAAGATCTTTGTATCTTAGGGAGGAGAATGATCAATATTGATTTAAAAATAAAATTGTTGGGACTCTATTTAAGGTCACCGGATAATAAAAATAACCCAAACCTCAAACTTTCTTTACAGTCCAGGAAACCAGATGGTCATACAAAGAGGGAAAAGAAAAACAGAAAATATTTGATCTAGAATTCAGGCAAAACTCTGACCTGAAATTGTGTGAATGTGTGTGCAAATGAACCTGTGTGTGTTTTCTCTCATTGTCCCTCCATCTGACATTGAAATGGTGTCTTTGATTTGGAAAGAAAGAACATGGCTGAAAATGCAGTTTTTAAAATCCAAATTATAAGTTACAGACTATTATTAGGATGTTAGACTAGACAGTGGCAGAGGGACAAGGCAAACAAGTCACAATGAAATTCAGAAATAAAAAGACAGGCTGCCAAGAGGGAGCTCACTGAGCTGCTAGCCCTGCTTTTTCCCCTAATAAAATATTTGAGAGGCGGCTCAGCCAGAAAGGTAAACCATTCTCACAATTTAAAAGTGTCAGTCATCTGTAAAGCAAGAAGCCAAGACAGAAGGAAATTTATGATGAAGAATAGGATTGTCACTTAAAAGTCAGGAGAAGCTAAGAGAAAGACAATGGAGCCTCTATAGCTAAGCCAATTATTTAGGGGCTTGGGCTCAGCTTCTAGATTTTGCCTCTCTTGAAACCTCTCTCTTCCTTTCTTTGTCCTACCTTTTAACCATTAAACAACTTAATAGGATCAGTGCAGGTGGGTGGAGGGTGGAAGGAAAGAAAGAATGATACTAACGAAGCCTGTAATAGTGGTAGGACCAAAGAAGTGCAACTCAAAGATAGAACAAAATAGTCAAATTTTGCTTTTTATCTATTTCATTTTTTTCAAAACCAGATAATGATCACTTAATCCTATGTCTGTTGAATATATCTCCAGCAATTGTGTGTGCAGATATGGGTATAGAGCATGTCTGTGATATACGCATGTTGAATTGATCTATTTTCTCAGAAATAGGGACAGCTGGTGAAGCAGAATCTATCAATGTGGGGCTGATACACACATTGCTCAGCTGGACAAATGTATTTGTATATATGGCATTATGCTGGGGAACCATGATGAATACTTCTGCCTGTGTTGCTCACTGTAAGAAGCCTTTTGAAATACTATGTTAATTTTAAAATAATAATGATTATTATAAAAAGTAAGCTTTTTAATGTCTCCAAAGATCAGTGGTTGCCAGAGGTTGAAGGAGGGAGGAGCGGGGGATGAACAGACAGAGCACAGAGAAATTTTAGGGCAGTGCAACTACTCTGTATAACACCATAATGGTGAATGCATGTCATTATACATTTGTCTAAACCCCTAGAATGTTCAACACCAGGAGTGAACCTAATATAAACTACGGACTTAGGATGATAATAATGTGTAAGTATTGGCTCAATTGTAACGAATGCTCCACAATAATATAAAATGTTAATAATAAAGGAAACTGTGTATATTATGAGGGTGCCAGGTATATGGAAACTCCTTGTACTTTATGTTCAGTTTTTCTATAAATCTCACACTGCTCTTAAAAGGTCTATTAATTAAATAATAAAAACAAAAATTTAAAAAATAACAAGTAAATTTTAATTTTCCCTTCGAGTTTGTAGAGAAAAGGGAACCCTAGTGCACTGTTGGTGGGAATGCAGACTGGTACAGCCCTGGTGGAAAACAGTATAGAGTTTCCTCAAAAAACTAAAAATGGAACTGCCTTTTGACCCAGCAATTCCACTGCTGGGATTATACCCCTGAAACACCAATTCAAAAGAACCTATGCACCCCAATGTTCATAGCAGCACAATTTATAATAGCCAAGTGCTGGAAACAGCCTAAGTGGCCATTAGCAAATGAGTGGATCAAAAACTATGGTACATTTACACAATGGAATTCTACATAGCGGAAAGACAGAAGAAGCTCCTACCCTTTGTGACAGATTGGATGGAAATGGAGAGCATTATGCTAAGTGAAATAAGCCAGGCAATGAAAGACAAACACTATATGATCTCATATATAAGTGGAAACTAATGAACAAAACAGACAAATGACCAAAACAGAACCAGAGACACTGAAATAAAGAACAAACTGACAATGACCAGAGGAGAGGGGAGAAGGGAATAACGGGGGAAAGAAGAGGAGGGGCAAGCAAAGAAACATGAGTAGAGGACTCATGGGCATGGACAATGGGGGATTGAATGTGGGAGTAGGGGGGAAGGGTGGGGGTGAGCAATGGGGAAAAAGGTGGGACAACTGTAAATGAACAAAAAAATTTAGATACACAGAATTATTAGCAAGGATAGTATGCAGAGTTCTCACATACCCTATATTTATTAACATATTAATAGATTATATATGTCCATTAATAAAGCAATATTGACACATAATTATTAAATACCATACTTTGTTCAGATTTTCTCAGTTTTCCCTTAATGTCCATTTTCTGTCCCAAGATCCCTTCTGGGATGCTACATTTCATTTTGTTACCCATGTCTGCTTAAGCTCCTCTAGGTATCACAGTTCCTCAGTCTTTTCTCATTTTTGATGACTTGGACAGTTTTGAGGATTACTGGTTAGGTATTTTGTAGAATCGTCCCTCAGCTGGAGTTTGTGTGATGTTTTCCTCATTATTATACTGGGATTGTGTGCTTTTGGAAGGAGGATCACAAAGGTCAAGTGCCATTCTCATCACATTATATCATGTGTACATACTATCAATGCAACTTCTCACTGTTGACATTGACATTGATCACTGGGCTGAGGTAGTATTTATCAGGTTTCTCTATGATAAAGTTACTTTTTCCCCTCTGTTCCCTTTGGAACATAGAATTGTTCATGATATTCATGCTATCCTTCTATGTCCATGGAACAGTAGGGATGACCTGTCCTTCATTCCCAATATTGGTAATTTGTGTCTTCTTTTTTTTCTTGGTTAGCATGACTATGGGTTTATCAATTTTAATGATTTTTTTTCAGAGAACCAGATTTTGGTTTTGTTGATTTTTCTCTATTTTTGTGTTTTCAATTTCATTAATTTTTACTCTAATTTTTATTAGTTCTCTTCTTCTGCTCACTGTAGGCTTAGATTCCTCTTTTCTCTCTAGTTTCATAAAGTAGAAACTTAAGTTACTGATTTTTTGGCTTTTTTATTTTCTAAAAAAGGTATTTAATGCTACAAATATCTTTTTCAACACTGTTTTTGCGCCATCCAACAATTTTTACAAAGATTATTTATTTTGAGCCCTGGCTGGTGTAGCTCAGTGGATGGAGCGCGGGCTGGGAACCAGAGGGTCCCGGTTCTATTCCCAGTCAGGACACATGCCTGGGTTGCGGGCTGGGTCCCCAGTGAGGGCCATGTGAGAGGCAACCATACATTGCTGTTTCTCTCCCTGTCTCACTCCCTTCCCCTCTCTCTAAAAATAAATAGATAAATAATAAATGAAATCTTAAAAAAAAGATTATTTATTTTGAGAGAGATGGAAAGGAAGGCAGAAAGAGAAGGAGAGAAACATCTTGTGCGGTTGCCTCTTGCACGCCCCCTGCTGGGGACCTGGCCTGCAACCCAGGCATGTGCCCTGACTGGGAATCAAACCTTCAACCCTTTGGTTTGCAGGTTGGTGCTCAATCCACTGAGCCACACCAGCCACAGCTACAGCCCACAAATGTTAAGAGGTTGTATTTTCATCTTAATTTAGTGTTGCTTAAAACATTTTAAAATATCTCTTGAGACTTTTTATAACCCATGTTGTATTTTAAAATGTGTTGTTTAATTTCCAAATATTTGGGGATTTTCCAGTTGTCTTTCTGTTACTGGTTTCTAGTTTAATTTTATTGTGGTTTGAAAACATATTTTGTATGATTTTTATTTTTTAAAAGTTATTAAGGTATGTTTTATGGCCCAGAATGTGATCTATCTTGGAAAATGTTTCATGTAAGCTTGAGAAGAATGTGTATTATGCTGTTGTTGGATGGACTCTTTTATAAACATCGATCACATTAAATTTATTGATAGTGCTATTCAGGTTAGCTATATCCTTATTGATTTTCTCCCTGCCTGATCTAGCAATTACTGACATAGAGTGAGAGGTGGTGGGGGCTGAAATCTCCAACTATGATAGTGCATTTCTCATTTTATCCTTTCAATTCTGGCAGTTTTTGCTTCATGTATTTTGGTATGCTATTATTAGTTGCTTACATGTTTAGGAATGCTGTATCTTCTTAGAGAATTGACCCCTTTATTGTTATGTAGTGCCTCTCTTTATCCCTGATATTTTTCATTTTCTGAATTCTGCTTAGTCTGAAGTTAATAAAACTAATCCAGCTTTCTTTTTCTTGTGGTAGCATGGTATATCTTTATCCCTTTACTTTTATCCTATCTGAATCTCTTTTGAAAAAGTGGTTTTCTTGTAGTCAACATATAATTGGGTTTTGTTTTGTATCCAGTATGACAATTGCTATCTGTTAATTGCCAAGTTTGGAACATTCACATTTAATTATTAATATATAAGGGTTAATGTCAACTATGTTTGTAAATTTTTTATTTATTCCCAGAGGCTCCTTTTTATTGTCTTCTCTGGTTTTAATTGAGTATTTTATATAATTGAAATTTTATCTCCTCTTTTAGTTTAGCAATTATACTTAAAAAATTCTTAGTGATTGTTCTAAAGTTTAAAATATATTAGTAACTAATATAAGCCCATCTTTAAATAACACTGTTGTATTTCATGTGTAATATAGGCACCTTACAACACTGTATTTCCAATTCCTCCTTCCCTTCAACTTGGGACTTTAATCACACAATGCATTGTTATTATTATCATTACTTTACAAAATTACATTTTAAATCAATTAAGAAAAATAAAAGTATTTTATTTTAGCTTAATTTACTCCTTCTCTGATGCTTTCCCTCTATTTATATAGAACCAAACTTGTGACATATAATTTCCCTTCTGCCTTAGGAAAATATTTTAACATTTCTTGCAGGGTGGGTCTGATGGTGATGCATTCCCTTATTTGTGTGCTTTATTTCTCCTTCATTTCTGAGGGATAATTTTGCTGGATATAGAATGTCAGGCTATTTTTTAATTTCAACAATATAAATCCTTCATTCAGTTTTCTTTTTTTTCATGTTTCTGAGAAGTCAGATGTAATTAATATTTGTTTTTATTTCCTGGTTTCTTTCCAGATTTTTGCTTTGTCTTTGGTTTTCTGCAGTTTGAATATGTTATGCCTAGATGTGTGTGTGTCTGTATTTTGTATTTATATGGCTTGGTGCTTTCTGAGTTTTCTAGATGTGGTTTGTTGTCTGTTATTGATTTTGTAAAGTTCTCAGCAATTATTATTTCAAAAAATGTCTTCTCTGTTTTCTTCCTTTTGGTATTTCAATTACAGACATGTTATGTTTTTTGAAATCTCCTCCAGTTCTTGGAGGAGATTCTAGTTTTCATTTTTTTAATTATTTTTTACAAAGGTATTTCAATTTGGAAAGTTTCTATTGACTTATTTCAAGCTCACTGATTTCACAGCTGTATTGAATCTATTGAGGAGTCCACTGAAGGTATTCTTCATTTCTCTTACAGTGGTTTTGACTTCCAGCATTTCCTGTTGATTCCTTCCATATCTCTTCTTATATTGCTCATGTGTTCTTGCATGTTTTCTATTCTTTCCATTAGAGCCTTATCATATTAGTTACAATTATTCCAGATACCCTGTCATTTAAGTCCAACATCTGTATTGCACCTGAATCTGGTTCTTAGGCTTACTTTGCCTCTTCAGACTGTTTTTGCTTTTTGGTATGGCTTATATTTCTCTAATTAAATGTTGGATACATTGTATAAGTAATAGGAACTGAGGTAAAACGTCCTCTGCTGTGAAGATTTATGTTATTCTGGCTAGGAGTTGGGCTTTGTTTTATGTTTGCTGTAGCTATTGGTGCCAGAGGCTTCAAATCCCTCTGGTGTTCTTCTTTTTGTCTTGCCTGTTGACTTTGGACTTCCTGAAGTACTTCTTCTCAGAAAAGATCTGTGACGACCCATGATCATTCCAAGAATTTTTTCTTGTATAGCTTCCCCTCTCCCAATTAGGTGAGCTGGAAATGCTGGAGGGGGCTCTAGTGAGAGGATGTGTGGGTCAAGGCTTTGGTAAAGTCTTTCCTCCTGAAGACTAGGCCTTTGTTATAGAGAAGGCTCTGGGCATATTTTACCAAGATTACTACTCTCCCTGCCTAAGCCATGAGGGGGACCTTTCCTGGCTCTTCATCAAGAGAACCTAACAGGGATTCTGCTGATAAAGCCTCTGAATGTTGAGGCTCTCCTATGGACTGTAGCCCCAGGAGTTTCTAAGTCTCAGGCTGATCTGCACTCAGACTCTAGCAATCCACTGAAATTAGTACGTAAGTGTTTTAACCAGTTTGTGGCTCCAGTGGTTTCTGTTCAGGGAAGCAGATTATGGCTGTGACTCTTGAGTTGCTTGTGTCTACAAACTTCAGCATGGTGGTTTACCTTGAAAACTTAGTTCTTTGATAGGTCCCAGACAAGTCATTGATTTTTAGTGTGTCCATCTTTTTCTTGTAAGGATGAAAGTGATGACTTTTAAGTTCTTTATATGCCAGAGCTGAAACTGGGAGTCATAATGATTATTTTTGCGGATGACATTACCACAAATCTTTGTAATACCTCAGTTATGTTTTTTTTACAGATAAACAAATGGGGCTTTACTGAGGTTATGTGTTTAAGATCATATGTCTGCAGGTCTAAATGGTTCTAAAATCTGTATACATAGCTTCTTTGAAAATAGCTAATAAACTATCAATTTATGAATACATATATTTAAATAATGAAATGTTTCTTGTTTACAAATTTGTGTCTACATTTTGGGGGCTTCAGGCATAGGGCAAGTTGCTATCATTGGTTCAGGCAATTAATTACGTATCAACTTTGTCTCTGGTTCCACTATCTCACAGCCCTCCTCCAGCCCCCACCAAGAGCAAACATTGAAAAATGCTTAATCTGTGTCTTTCATTCAAGTTTGCTCTTGTAAAATGTGCTTTGTATTATATGCATGTATTTTAATTTACATAACTGCTATTTTTTATGTATGTTTTGGTTTGTGTTCTTAACACTGTGTTTTTTAAGATGCATCCATATCACTTTGGGTATATGTGGTTGGTTTGTGTAAACTACTCTGCAGTGTTCCAGCTTTATTATTTTTATAAAGATCTTACAGTCATTGTAGAAAAGCTCAATATGAGAAAGTGAAAATCACATCTCTGGAAATTCCATCTTAAGATAACTAGATAACAAGATAACTAGAGTTATCATTTTGGTTCCTGTAAGATATCTCTTTATACATATATAGAAATGCATTGTGTGTATTTGATTTTACTTACATAGGACCACACTGCACACATATTATAACTGGCCCCTTTCATTCATCTCTATTTCATGGACATCATCTCATGCAACAAATATAAATCTACATCACAGCTTTTAATGACCACTCAGTACTCCACTGTATGCTTGGAACAGTATGATAAACTGTTCCCTCATTTATGACTGTTTTGCTTTCACTTTTTATTATGAACAGTGCCTCAGTAAACATCTTTATGTAGACATCTTTTCTCACTTGTGTACTAATCTCTTCAAAGTAAATACTTCTGTCCTCTTCATGGGTTGGGTCAGGTTTCACTCAACCCACAAAATTTGTGCCTTGTCTACTGCTTTATGTTGCCCAAAGATTTGAGAATGAAAGTGGCTTCAGCTATTAAATTCTCTGAGTGTATGTGTATAAACATCGGCAGTATAGGGAAAGAAGTCACAAAAGAAAGAGGCCATTTTATCAGTTCTGCTCCAGTTAAGTGGGACTATAGAGAAAAGCTTATGTATGTATATGAATATGTGGTCTTTCATGGTACCATCAAGTGGGGCTACTGGCTTCTATTGAAGGCTGCCTCCCCAGTCATGGCTGGCCTTGCACCAGGTCAATAGGACACCTGTGTATGCTTTCCTGGCTTTCTAGTATACTGGTGCCGATGAGACAGATACAACCCCCCATCTCTGTATTTTATTTTGTGGCAGAATAAATACAAATAAATAAGTTGTCAGAAATTAGTAGTTGAGCCCTGGCCGGTGTGGCTCAGTGGATTGAACACTGGCCTGCTAACCAAAGGGTCGCAGGTTTGATTCCCAATCAGGGCACATGCCTGAGTTGTGGACCAGGTCCGCAGTGCGGGGCACGTGAGAGGCAACCACACAATGATGTTTCTCTCCATCCCTTCCCCTCCCTCTAAAAATAAATAAATAAAATCTTTAAAAGAAAGAAAGAAATTAGTAGTTGACATTATTTGATTAAAATTACAGTTCAACACTGACTCTGATGGAATCAAGTTCTATTTTAAATGTTGTTCTTGACACTAAATGTATGAAAATTATTTAGAGAAATGTTATTTTCTTATTATTTACAACTCAGAAAGATGTATGCCAAGAAATCTCTTTGGTAACTGCTTTCCCAAGATATTTTGGGCTAAGATTTGAATACTCAAGAAATTTAGACACATATGTTTGGGTACTTATTCTTGAATAAACCAAATGTTTCCTCCTTTCATTTTTTAACATGTTGGTTTCTTCTTTGTGTTCTAATTTAGCCTCTGATGAGTGAAAATTTCTGGCTTCCAGTTTGCTTTTTGGGGGCAATGAGAACAAAGCATTTTGTTCAGTAGGAAATGAAAAACACTTTACTTTGGAGGTAAGGATGGCATATTAAAATATCAGGTTGGCTAAAAAGTTCTTTTTTTTTTTTTCCGTAAGATGGCTGTAGTAGCACTTAGTTGTTTTTAACTTCATTCAAAATAATTTTGTTAGGTTGTATTGTGACAGCTGTCATATCAGTGTAAATTAAAAAAAAACATCGAAATTAGTGAATTTTTATGTAGTCATTTTAATATTGAAGATGGAAGAAAATACGCAACATTTTCAGCATATTATGTTTTATTATTTCAAGGTGAGTCTGTGTGTAGGAAGTGCTTAGGGATCCAGCAGCCTCCTCTGCAAACTCAATCCCTGCTGGTTTTCACAGCCAGAAGTTGTGGGGACTTGTCTTTCTGGTTCTGGAATCCTGGACTGGGGGGCCTAGCGTGGGTCTGGGACTCCTCACTTGCAAGATATCCCTCCTGAATTTTTATTCATGTGGGTGTGGGGCCAACATGTTCTGCATCTGCACCCCTCCTGCCAGTCTGGATTGATGTAGTTTCTTCAATTCTGTAGTGGTCAGACACCCATTCAACTCAATTTCTGACATTCCTGAGTGATGGTTGTTCTATATTTTAGTTGTAATTTTGATGTGGTTGTGCAAAGAGGCAAACCATGTCTGCCTACATCACCATCTTGACTGGAAGACTTGTCTTTTAAATGGAGATTTAAAAGGACTGTATATTA
>PVJI01008171.1:19969-30810 GCA_004026765.1 Micronycteris hirsuta
CTAACCTCCCTCCTCCCCCTTAGTTCTGTCCATGTGTATTTAAAATTTATTAATGTGTTTCTATGAGTTTTGACACTCTCATAGGCTAAAAAATAGTTTCATTCATGCCCACACATACCCATAAACATGTAATTGTTCCTATCTCTTAGAGATTTTCTGCAGCTCCCCATGCGCTAGTTTGTATTTTCTTGTGTTTTTCAATCATTAGTTGAACAAATAATCTGATGTAAGAAACATACTGTTCCATTAACATTTCCTCAATTCCCAATAAACCATTGTGACAGTCTTATTTTATTTAGAACAGAGAAGCAGAGTGAAAAAATAAACTGCTTTGCTCATTTAGTGACTATAAACAAATTAACTTGGGCGGCAAATTAGCACACTGAATTAAAGGGAACCCCCTACCTTTCTGCATCGGATAGCAACATACCTTTACAGGTATGCTATCTTAGTATTCTATCATTGCTGTAACAAATAACTACGAATTTAGTGACTTAAATCAACAGAGTTTTTATTTTAAGTTTTGGAAGTCAGAAGTATAAAATGGGTCCAAGGGCTGCTGGCATTCCTTGACTCATGGCTCTTTCCTCCATCTTCAAAGCCAGCAGCATAGAATCTTCAAGTCTCTTTCTTTTCTGACTCAGACTTTCCTGCCTCCTTTCCTTTGTAAGGACTCTTGTGGTTAAATTGACCTACCCAGATAATTCAGGATAATCTACCAATCTCAAGATCCTTAACTTAATCACATCTGCAACATCCTTTTTGTCATGTCCTTATAACATGACAAAGGAACATTTTCACAAGTCTTGAGGATTAGGGCATGGATATCTTTGGGGGCATTTTTTTTTTCTTTTTCAAGTACAGTTATCTCCATCCTCCCCCCACACCCCCCACCTCAGCCATCCCCACCTCCCACCCTCAGTCCTACTCACCTTTGCCTTTGCCCATGTGTCCTTTATATATACTCCCTGATGACCCTTCCCTCTTTCCCCCCAATTATCCCCTCCCACCTCCCCTCTGGCTACTGTCAGTTTGTTCTTTATTTCAATATCTCTGGTTATATTTTGCTTCCTTGTTTGTTTCATTGATTAGGTTCCACTTATAGGTAAGATCATATGGTATTTGTCTTTCACCACCTGGCTTATTTCACTTAGCTTAATGCTCTCTATTTCCATCCACACTGTAGCAAAGGGTAGGAGCTCCTTCTTTCTTTCTGCTGCGTAGTATTCCATTGTGTAAATGGACCATAGTTTTTGATGGACTCATTTACCGATGGGCGCTTAGGTTGCTTCCAACACTTGGCTATTCTAATTTGTGCTGCTATAAACATTGGGGTGTATAGGTTCTTTTGGATTGGCGTTTCAGGATCTTTAGAGGATAATCCCAGCAGTGGAATTGCTGGGTCAAAAGGCAGTTCCATTTTTATTTTTTTGAGGAAATTCCATACTGTTTTCCATGGGGGCTGCACCAGTCTGTATTCTCACCAACAGTGCACTAGAGTTTCCTTTTCTCCACAACCTCACCAGCACTTGTTTGTTGATTTGGTTATGATAGCCATTCTGACCACTGTAAAATGGTATCTCATTGTGGTTTTAATTCACATCTCTCTGATGGCTAGTGATGCTGAGCATCCTTTCACATGTCTCTGGGCCCTCTGTATGTCCTCCTTGGAGAAGTGTCTGTTCATATCTTTGCCCATTTTTTAATTGGGTTGTTTGTCTTCCTGGAGTGCAGTTGTGTGAGTTCTTTATATATTTTGGAGATCAAACCCTTGTCTGAGGTATCATTGGCAAATATATTTTCCCATACAGCTGGTTCCCTTTTCATTTTGCTGATGTTTTCTCTAGCAATGCAGAGCTTTTTAGTTTGATGAAGTCCCATTTGTTTATTCTTTCCTTTATGTCTCTTATTCTAGGGGACATAATGGTGAAAATATTGCTGCGTGGAATATTTGAGATTTTCCTGCCTATGTTCTCCTCTTGGACTTTGTGGTGTCCCAATCATATTTAAGTCATTTATCTGTTATGAGTTTATTGCTGTGTATGGTGTAAGTTGGTGGTCAGATTTCTTTTTTTTTTTTTTTTTTTTTGCATGTAGCTGTCCAGATCTCCCAACACCATCTGTTGAAGAGGCTATTTTTATTCCATTTTATGCTTCTGTTTGGGGGCATTATTGTACCTTGTACCTACCACAGATGCACTCCTGACTAAGAACTTCAACGCCATGAGGCATTTGATTCTCCAGCGCCCTTCCTTACTTTTATATGAATTTGGACATAGTAACTGTGACAAGTTCCTACCAGTTGTTCTCATCACTTTTTCTCTCCCTGTCCCCACAAGTCTTTCCACAAATTTAAACAAGCCAGATAGCTTTTAGTTTTTTCTTAAATGACGAAAACACCCTGGACTTCCGTGAGAAAGGGTTTAATGAGAAAGGCACCCCTACACTTTCAGCTCCATGTAGAAGCAAAATTTGAAGATGAAAGTACATCAACAAAGAATTACATGATACCAAATGATGACATGGGTGTTTGAAGCCATCTGAGAAAATAGATATGATTTGGTCTTTACCATTTTTTCCTGGGAGAAAATGAGGAATGTGGGTGTCTGTATTAGTGAATTCAAAGAGTGGCCAGAGAGAGGTCTTTCAAGCGAGGACAGAGGTTTCCTTGGCTCTGCATTTCCAGCCCTGAGCACAATGCCTGGTGTGTCAGCAGTGATTATTAAATGATTAGTGAATAAATGACTTGTTGAAAGTATCCAAGGAACCTTTTGTTCCATGGGAAGTATCAAGGATTTGAAATACAACCTGCAAAATAAATGATGGGTTCAGTGTCCCCAGGAAGGCATGAACCACTGTAATTAGCAGTATTTAGCTAGGGAAGAGAGCAAAGGGAACTAGACATTGAGTTTAATAGACTGGGAAGCATAAGCCTGCTTGCTAGCCAGGAAGCTACAGCTTCACACTCCATGTTTTACAGTATTTCTCCAAGAGGATTAACACTCCTCCCCCCACCACCCCGCCCCTTCTAGTGGGAACAGAGGAAGGCAGGAACATATACAATAGAAGTCAAAATGGTGCAGGGGTGGTTGCTGACCAGGGAGGTCTGTCTGTCTAGCCCAGGAAAAGAAGGGATTGGTTGGGAGGAGGACCCATCTGAAGCATGTGAAAATTTGGGAAGTTGATTGGTCATATTGAGAAAGCATCTGGTCCATCCCACAGCCAAACTAATGTAATCCCAGGGAAAAAAAGGATCTCAATCTCTCAATCTCTCTCTCTCCTTCTCTCCCTCCCTCTCTCTCAACCTGTACTTGCATGGTACACTTGCCTATTCTCTTCATGGCCGTGCAACTCCATATGCAGACTGCAAGAGAGAGCCTGAATGGACTACAACTGGAAACACAGGCTAAGCTACCTGGATGAGGACTGAGACTGCTGAGCAGCCACCTGTGGGTTCCAAAGGACTAAAATTTAATATAAAGTAGAAACTCTGGACACTGGCTTTTTTCTTAGTGTTGCTGAGGACTCAGTTGGACCTTTTCCATGGTAGGATGGAGGGAGATGGGGCATTGGAAACCCAGGGGACAGCTTCTACCAGAGAATAAACCATGCCATACCACAGCCTCCCATATGTGGGTCCTTGAAATGCTTTTCTTGTGATCCCATGGAAGGACCTAATTCTTACCAACAACACCACCACATTCAGTTTTGTTTCTATGCGCAATAACTGCTGACTCATACAGTTGTTCATTGATTCTTGCTTACTTCATGCAAAAGAAACTAGAAACTAACCCTTGGTATCACTCCTCTCTCTTTCCTTGAAAGATGAAATAGCAGAGCTGCTTCTCTCTTTATTTTGCTCACACATTACTATTGTTTAAAGCACAATTTTCAAATTAATTTCTAGCTAAGTGGATTGATTTTTTTTATTACCTGTGCTGTGCAGTTGACAGTAACGATTTATTGTATCTCTGGGATTTCTGCAGCTCCATATGACTCATGGTTTAATTCAGTTTTCCTAATGGCTTTAGTGTTGGTGGTGTTTGCTCTGAGAGCTTCTGTAAAGCAATGCACCACTGGGAGCAGTGAACTCTGGTCCTGTGCTCTTGGTCTTATTTTGTTTCTCCCCAGCTCTGAGATCATGGTGACAATAAAGGGAGAAAATACTTATAAACAGAGGGAGACATGTTGCCTTCTCCTCTCCTAGGAACTGTAGTCATTGTAGCTCTGTTCTACAAGCTGGAGTCTGTTTGGCTTGAAAGCAGGCTTAGGTGGAGCTGAGAGAGAAGAGTAAATATGTGTATTTTAAGGAGATGGCTTAATTTTCATACTTCATAACAACAACAGCAAAAAATAGCAACCTAGCCCTGTCTGGTGTGGCTCAGTGGATTGAGTGCTGGCCTGTGAACTTAAAGGTCACTGGTTTGATTCCCAGTCAGGGCACATGCCTGGGCTGTGGGCCAGGTCCCCAGTTGGGGGTGTACGAGAGGCAACTGATCAATGTATCTCTCACACATCAATATTTATCTCCCCTTTCTCCCTCCCTTCACCTCTCTAAAAATAAATAAATAAAATAAAAAAAAATAGCAACCTACTGTACCAACCATGTAGCATGTATTAGTGCAGGCACTTGCAAATTATAGCCTATGGGCTCAATTTTGGCCCTATCTGTTTTCGTAAATAAAGTTTTATTGATATGCAGCCATGCCCATTCATTTACCTAATGTTTATGGCTACTTTTAATGCTACACTGGCAGAATTGAGTAGTTGTACAGAGATTGTATGACCTGCAAAACTGAAATTATAGTCCCTTTTCAGAAAATGTTTGCTGATCCTGCCTTAGTCCAATTAATCTTCATGATATGCAGTAGATTTTGGTAATAACACCATTTCACAGAAGAGGAACCTGAGGCTCTGAGATGTCTTACAGCTAATAAGAGGCAGAGAGACAGAATTAGAACTCAGGGGATCTATCACATACTGCCTTAGAAAGTTGCTCAGAGTATGCGATGATTGCTAAGCCTGTCACGTGAGTGTATGTCCTATTTCTTTCCATCCTTAGAAGGTCTTGTTTGTGAAATCTTTCTAGATTATATGGTTGTCAGTTGAGCTTTTTTTGCTTTAAACCTTTATAAAAAATTTTATTGTTATTCTATTACAGTCATCTCAGTTTTTCCCACTTTTCCCTCCTCTGCCCAGCCCCCACCCTGCTTCCACAGTCAATCCCTTCTCCATTGTCCATGTCCATGGATCATTCATACATGTTCCTTGTCTAGTCCCTTCCCCTTCTTTCCACCATTTCCATGGCCCCTCCCCTCTGGTCACTGTCAGTTTGTTCCATGTTTCCATGCCTCTGGTTCTGTTTTGCTCGTTAGTTTATTTTGTTCTTAGATTCCTCTTATAGGTGAGGCCATATGGTATTTATCCCTCACCGCCTGGCTTATTTCGCTTAGCATAATGCTCTCCAGTTCCATCCATGCTGTTGCAAAGGGTAGGGGTTCCTTCTTTTTTTCTGCTGTGTAATGGCCACATGGAACTTAGATTTTTAATTCAGAGCTGCCTATTAACTGATCAAACCATTTGTTGGTATAGACCATTGGTTCTCAGTCATGGCTACACAGTGAAGTCATTTCAGGAGTTCTAAAAGTACTAACACCAGGTTCCATGGCTCTGAAATTTTGATGTCATTGGTCTAGAGTACAGCTTGGCATGATGACATTTAAATGCTCCCAAGGTAGTTCTAATGCACAACCATGGCTGAGAACCACTAGTACAGATATTTGTAAGTCTAGCCCTAAAAGATGTTGGTGATAGCATGAAGTCTGAGGTACTGAGTAAACCATTAGTACAATAGGAAGGAAAAAAGGACAAATAATTCATGTTAGAAGAACAAGCGCATCCTGAAAATGTTGTAAGTAGGTAAACTCAAGTGCAAGAAACATTCTGTATATTGCCTATTTTGTGATGATGAAGACAATATATTGTATTCTAGAATTAATCTTATTTGTATATAATTATACTGATATATATATAATTTATATGTACATATATAAATTATAATAATCTTATATAATATATATTATATATTGTATACATATATGTATTCATATGTGTATCTATATTTATATCTCTCTATATTATTATTATATTAATATTATAATATATATAATTTGCATTATTGCATATATATAATTTGCCCAGAGAGACAGGAGTCACTCATAGTTAGAGAGGAATAATGCAAAAATTGGACATCTTCCTTTTTTTAAAAAATATATTTTATTGATTATGCTATTACAGTTGTCCCATTCCCCCCATTTATTCTCCTCTACCCCGCACCCCCCCACTCCCCCACCCTTTAGTTTTTGTCCATGGGCCATACGCATAAGTTCTTTGGCTTCTACATTTCCTATACTATTTTTAACCTCCCCCTGTCTGTTTTCTACCTACCATTTACGCTACTTATTCTCTATACATTTTCCCCCTCTCTCCCACTCCCCCTCCCCTGTTGATAACCCTCCATGTCTTATATAAATCCCTTTAACATTTCATATAATAAAGGCTGGGTGATGATGAACTCCTTGAACTTGACTTTGTCTGAGAAGCACTTTATCTGCCCTTCCATTCTAAATGAAAGTTTTGCTGGATACAGTATTCTTGGATGTAGATCCTTGCCTTGGTATACCTCTTTCCAGTCCCTTCTTGCCTGAAAGGTCTCTTTTGAGAAATCGGCTGAAGTCTTATGGGAATTCCTTTGTAGGTAACTGTCTCCTTTTCTCTTGCTGTTTCTAAGATTCTCTCCTTATTTTTAATCTTAGGTAATGTAATTATGATGTGTCTTGGCATGTTCCTCTTTGGGTCCAACTTCTTTGGGACACTCTGAGATTTCTGGACTTCCTGGAAGTCTATTTCCTTTGCTAGATTGGGGAAGTTCTCTCTCGTTATTTGTTCAAATAAGTTTTCAATCCCTTGGTCTTCCTCTTCTCCTTCTGGCACCCCTATGACTCGGATGTTGGGACGTTTACAGATGTCATGGAGGTTCCTAAGCCTCTCCTCATTTTTTTGAATTCTTGTTTCTTCATTCTTTTCTGGTTGAATGTTTTTTTCTTCCTTGTGGTCCACACTGTTGATTTGAGTCCCAGTTTCCTTCTCTTCCCTATTGGTTCCCTGCAGATTCCCCCTCATTTTCTTTAGCGTATCCTTCATTTGTTCATCTAATTGCAACCAACTTTCTTCCAGTTTCGTGAGCAGTCTGATTACCAGTGTTTTGAACTGTGCATCTGATAAGTTGGCTATCTGTTGGTCACTTAGTTGTATTTTTTCTGGAGCTTTGTTCTGTTCTTTCATTTGGGCCATTTTTTTTCTTGGTACGCCTGTTACTTTAAGGGACAGAGCCTTAGGTGTTCACCAGGGTGGGGTTACCTACACCATTGCTGTGTTTTGACGCTGTCTGAGGGGGAGTGGCCTGGGAGGGAACAGTGGCGCTTGCTCCGCTCTTCCCAGCTCCCAGTCACTTTCTCCTCTCCTGTGTGGCTGGAGTTGCTCCCGCTGCTGCCTCAACCCCCACAGGTGTTTTCTGCTCCACACTCCCCAGCTCCTTCTCCCGGTTTATCTGCACACACGAGTGAGGGACCACCCACTCCACCAGTCTTGGCCCCCGTTTCCCGCGGGCTTCTCTGGGTGCACCAACCTCTTTTTTGCCAGGCATGCTCACCGTGAGTCTCTCCCTGCAAACTGCCATCTCACTGTGTGCGCTCTCCACCTGGCTCCGCCCTGCTTACCAGTCTGGATGAACATGTCCTTTCTAACTCCTTTGCTGTTGGACTTCCACTCGGTTCCATTCTCTGTCCATTCTGGTTGTTTATTTTGCTTTTTAAATTGTTGTTTTTCCTCTTTTGGTTGCATGAAGAGGCACAGTGTGTCCACCTATGCCTCCATCTTGGCCGGGAGTCGACATCTTCCTTTATAAGGGTATGTATGGCTATATACATTCCTTTAAAAACTGCAGTATATTTCTTCTAAACATTTTTATTTTGTGTTTCCCCATGTTTTAATCTTTACTGAAGAGCAAATTAAATCAGGGCTGATTTAGACTCATGGGGCCTGCTAACTGATGGCTGCCACATGGAATTACATCATAATAATTAGCAGCAAATATTGAGCAAGCTGTCACAGGGGACTTGGTGGCACTGTGCTGGTGCCTCATGCCCCAGAAAGCGCACCTTCATTGCAGTGCCTGGTAAAACATCATCACAGCTGAAATTCCAAATAAATATCTCACTCCTCAGATTCTTTCCACTGTTTCTATTTGCACTGATGATGGAGCCAATGTTGTTAAAACAGCATGACACTGAACATTTACCCATGAGCTGAGTTCCACAAGCTGTCTGTGCTGGCGGTACATCATTCCAGTAAGGATAATGAAATTATTAAACATCAGAGAGAGGTTTACAAGATTTTTCTGAACTATCAAAGGTCACCCATGTTTTCTTGGAGGCTGCCAGAGAAAAGTAGTGTATGCACATAAAATATCAGAGACATCTTGCAGGTTTATATCTATGCATAAGTGGCTCCCCTTTTTTCTTTCTTAGGCAGAACTGTGAAAGGAACACAAGCATCTCTTTGTGCTCTGGCTGGTGGAAAGCAAATAATGTTTTAGAATTAGAACATGGGAGATTTATGAGATGTTAATGCGTCAAATCTTGGTAACCTCTCAAAAAGGCCACTTCTGAAGTCAGGCTGTCATCAGTCACAGAAAGCGATGCATCTGTCTTCTGAGAAATCCCTCAGAAATGTCTTCCAGAAAGGTTATGAAACATGAAAACTCTCAATACAATGAAAGGATATTCTGTAAATGTGAATTTTTTGCTGCTTCTGGCAACTTCTGAGCACTCCCTCAATTGAGAAATGACAAAATGATACATGCATAGAATCTATTGAAGAAAATACTAAAATTGATTAAAGGCAGCAGTACAAGGATCAATAACAGCATATTTTTGAAACTTACATCAATATAAGTCTATCCTAAGTGCATTTATCAAAACACACTCACACAACAGCAAGATGTAAACTTGTGCTCAGTTAGCTAAAATTAGGTAATGCTCCCTAAAGTCAGCCAAGCAAACAAACCTGACTCTAATATTGTATAACAGTGGTTTAATAAGGATATCAAAGGGAAGTCTATACAATATTGAAAGATGTGGACGGAAAAGGATATAACATTTAATCTACTGGTAATTGGCGATCTTGGCCTTTGGCATCTTTGCATGTCTGATATAATCAGTATTTAACGTTGGGACATGTATTGTTGTATAGACACAGTGAATGAAATAGGGATCTCAGATTATATGGGCTGCTTTACTGAATCAAACAACCTATGACCAACTGTGTGAATTTTATAAGTAACAAAAATAAGAACTCAGAGAAGGTAGAGAACAAATATTCTTCCATTGGCCATGTTCTTCTTGGTTGGATTCCTTCAGCTTCAGTACAGAGTTGTGATTTTGATAGTTGCTAACATTTCATCATTCAGTCTAATATGGATCACAGGGCCAAACAATATAGATCATTATAGCATACCAGAAAAACATTAATAAAAATAGAGTTGCAAGACTTCCAACCAAGATGGAGGTGTAGGTAGACACGCTGTGCCTCCTCATACAACCAAAAGATGGAAAACAACAATTTAAAAACAAAAAACAACCAGGACTGACAGAAAATCGAACTTTATGGAAGTCTGACAACCAAAGAGTTAAAGACACGTTCATCCAGACTGGTAAGCAGGGTGGAGCCAAGTGTGTGGCCAGACAGCAGTTTGTGAAGTAGAGCGCACAATGCTGAAACTGGCTGGGGGGACTGCGGCTGGCGGACTGGACCCAGCGGGACCCAGGCCAGTGGAGTGGACTGTCCCACATTTGTGTGCAGATAAACCGGGAGAAAAAGTTGAGGAGTGGAGCAGACTGCGCAGCCCAGGGGCCCAGCGAGAGGAAATAAAACCTCAAACCACCAACTGAAAACACCTGTGGTGGTTGAAGTGGCAGTGGGAGGAACTCCCAGCCTCACAGGGGAGTTTGTTGGAGAGACCCACAGAGTCCTAGAACAAGCCCACCCATGTGGGAATCAGCATCAGAAGGGCCCAATTTGCTTGTGGGTAGCGAGCGGAGCAAGTGCCATTGTGCCATCTCAGACCCCTTTCCCACAGACAACATCACAACGCAGCGGCATGGGTTGCCCTGAAAAATGGCCAAAATGAAAGAGCAGATCAAAACTCCAGAAAAAATACAAGTAAGCCACAAAGAGATAGCCAATCTATCAGGTACACACTTCAAAACACTGGTAATCAGGATGCTCACAGAATTGGTTGAATTTGGTCACAAATTAGATGAAAAAATGAAGGTTACGCTAAAGAAAATGAGGGGAAATGTGCAGGGAACTAATAGTGATGGGAAGGAAACTGGGACTCAGATCAATGGTGTGGACCACAAGGAAGAAAAAAACATTCAACCAGAAAAGAATGAAGAAACAAGAATTCAAAAAAATGAGGAGAGGCTTAGGAACCTCAAGGACATCTCTAAATGTTCCAACATCCAAATTATAGGGGTGCCAGAAGGAGAAGAGGAAGACCAAGGGATTGAAAACTTATTTGAACAAATAATGAAAGAGAACTTCCCGAATCTAGCAAAGGAAATAGACTTCCAAGAAGTCCAGGAAGCTCAGAGAGTCCCAAAGAAGTTGGACCCAAAGAGGAACACACCAAGACACAGTATAATTGCATTACCCAAGATTAAAAATAAGGAGAGAATCTTAGAAACAGCAAGAGAAAAGGAGACAGTTACCTACGAAGG